>DF243493.1:0-39213 GCA_000507305.1 Breviolum minutum Mf 1.05b.01 | reverse complement strand
ATAATCAATAAATCAAAATCAATATCAATAAAAAAACCTATGGTTATATTGATTAGGATCAAGATGGGATGCTCAGGGAACCGTTGCTCTGGCCTAACCCCGGGTTCTGGCTGAGCATCTGATTGAAGACTTCTCGGGTCAGGGCATTGTGCTGTCTCCAAGGATAACTGGTGGAGTGATGCAAGAGGAGCAGAACGGACGTATCGCAGAAAGGCTGCTGATGTCCATCTGCCAAACAACTGGATGCGCCAGAGATCCACTTTGGCCAAAGCTAAATGGACCGCTCCTGATGCGCGAGCGCTGTGACCTGTGTACTTGGGAGCCCCATTGTTCCACTCGGTTTCCAGGCCCTGTCGTTTGGCGATCTCGGTGAAGGAGGCTGACCACGCTCGTTTTGTTGGCTTTGAGCCTTGGGCGGTCGGAAAAAGCCATCCTTCGACGTTGCCTGACAGGTCTTTGGCAAAGGATACTTGCTCCAGGAGGGCATGGTAAGGGCACATCTTCGGTTTCCCAACGCCGCAGCAACAACTATGGGACCTAGATGTGCCAAGTGCCATGAAATCTGTCTTCGAGTTGGGCAACTTCAGTGAGATCACTCCCTTGCCTGCTTCTAGGACAACGTGCCTCGTTCTGGCATGGCTCGCTTCAATTTCCCGAAGCAGCCACCACGCTGAGACAAGACACGCTCTTCCTGGATGGCAGGGGCTACCCGAACATGGTACACCCTGATCTTTGAAGTCAGCCATCGCTTCGAGGCTGAGTGCCTCCGCCTGTCATTTGGAAGGGCCAAGATCGCGCTTAGCGCTTCTAATGGCCAACCTACAAGCGTGCTTGAGCTGGATCGAGAAGGCGTGGCCTTGCTCTATGTGTGCTCGTTTGGCTGCCTCTAGATAGTTAGCCGCCGATCGGTAACCGGCTCGCTTCATAACACCTACCACGGTGAAAACCAGGTTCGGTGTTAGGCTGAACGGATCTGGAAAGCCTGCATCATTGGCGATCTGACCCCAAGTTTTCAGCTGGGACCTAGTGGACGCCTGAGACGTGCTGGCATCTGCTTCGAACACTAGAGCTTCTGCACAATCGTCAGCTGATGATCTAGCAAGACGCCGGGCAACATCGAGCGATCCTCTGGTGTAAGGTCTCGGACCTGCGTAGACTTGCGGCATTGGCTGTCTGACAGGTTCCTCTCCCCCCATGGCGAAACCTTCGGAAAATGGAACATGGTTTCGTGAGGAGACATTTCGGGTTGGCGCTGCCACGGATTCACTAGCCGTCCTGGGGCGTTTGCCCAAAACAGCTTTGAGTTTCGGCATGGCTTGCGGTTATGAAACATGACCTACAGGGTAAACCCTACTTGACCACGTCACTCCCTTTCCCAAACGCTCTCTCTTCTTTTTCTACGACACTTTCCAAAAGCTCGAGTCGAAGTTCGGTGCAAGATCCTGTACAGCCTCTCCTAAGTTTGGGAGAGGTTCCGGCTGTGGTGCCCAAAGTCTGCTAAGAGCGTCGGCTGCCACATTTGTTATGCCAGGAACGTGTTCGAGCTCTGCTATTTGGTAGTTGTCTGCCGCCACGTCCAGTGCTATCTCTCTTGCAATCGTGCTCAGTGGACCCGACGGCGAGGTCATTTTGAGCAGCATTCTCAAAGCACCCACGTTGTCACTTTTGATGCGGGTGGAGATCTGCTTTGGCAACTTTGGAAGCCAGAGGCGAAGAGCCACCAGCAAAGCCAAAGCTTCCCAGGCCGTGTTCATTCCTGGGTCTCCTTTCTGGGCACTAAACTTTTCGAGTAGCTCACTGGACAGTGGGGCTGAAAACCATCTCACTGGGATTGACTTTCTGTACAGTACGCCGCCAATCCCCCAAGGGCATGCATCGGTGATAACTTCCCATCCATCATCTTGTTTGTTTGCCTCGAACCTTCGTCTCAAGCTCCCATGTTCACCACGGAGTAGAGCAGCAATCCAATGAAGGCTTGTAGCTATCCGTTTGGTGTGCACGAGCTTTCCAGCTGATCTCGACTTTCCCGGAGAGGACAGTCTTGATCCGCCGTCATTAGCGGCACCCTTAGGAAGCGCAGCCCACAAAGGAGCTAAGAAAGGTCGTAATACCGGTACTAGGCCCGCTACAAAGGCCATCGACCCGGCAAACGACCGCAACTGGCTGGCCCCAACCACTGGTGCCTTCAGAAAGTTCTGGCATTCTCCGAGGAGCTTTTCCACCTTCTCCGGCGGAATGGTGACTTCGGTGAAGGGACCTAGCTCGCTCTCACCTGCTTCGAGCGTGGCTCCGATCCACTTCACTTTAGATCCCGCTGACGCTTTCTCAAGCTTCACTGGGAACCCAAAGATCTTCAAAATGAGGAGGACCAGGGCGAATAACTTCCTCGATTCCTGAGAAGAATCTGGAAGAACAAATATCGGGTCGTCCACGTAGATTTGGACACCAACTTCCGGCAGGATGGAACAGACGATACGTCCTAGGTAGGCTGCGAACCTACCCCAAACGGTTGGCGAGCTTTTGCTGCCAAAGACTAAGACATCATAATAGACTATGAAGCAGTCCTGATTGTCTTCCATCTGGCACCTTGCCGCCGTATATCGCTTATCCCTGCCAGCAGGCACATTGTGAAATGCATCCTGAATGTCGATCGCCGCGAACACCGGCTTGAGGTAGTTGGCTTGAAAGGTCAGGGTTTCGGAGACTACGTCAAGCAGCCTTGGGAGGATGATGCGCTCAGCTGGGTCACATCGGCTGTTGACCTTGCTTTCACGCATGTCCCAAATGATCCTGCTCTTTTTCTTGACTTCGTCTCCTGACCCCGAAAATTTCACTACCACTCCCAACTTGTTCAGGATGGGATCCTCACCTAGGATCTGCTTTGCCGTCTTCTCGTCTGAGATGACTCTGCAGAAACCTTTGGACTCGGCATCCCTTATCAACCTGTGAAGATCTGCGCTTTCTTCTTCTGCAGATGGCCAGTTGGTCCATCCATCCAATGGGCGGATCAGTTCGGCTTCCGTGGGTCCGTCTACCGGGTTAAGACCTGTGACCCCATCTGGCTAGGGTCTTCCCGTCGGGATCGTCGGCGAACTCGGCCCAACCCCAAAGAAGATTCGCGTTCAAAGGAGACGATGCCACCGTGGAAACTCTGGGCAAACCCTGTGCCTCAAGTACCACTTGGAATGCCTCCTTGATACGGTTGACTGCGCCTTCGTCCATCTCTCGGATCTTCTCCTTTCCTTCGAAGATGTCGTCGGCTGTGTCCACGAAGCTGGGACATTGTGTGATCCCGGTGTCCAGCAGATCTCGCATCATGACCCCTAGTTCTAAGGACTCGGGCAGCCGGGCAACCGACTTGCGTTGGTTCCGCATTCCTCCCAAAGCTGCATCGTCCTCCAAGTCCCGAACTTTGGGTTCATCACCGGGTCCTTTGAAGGATGGTCAGGCTCGAACCTCGGGAGGGCCCCTGGCCTCCCTGGCTCGCTCCGTCTCCACCCGGGCAATGTTTTCAGCTAAAGCCTTGCAGAATTTGGCTGGGTAGTTTCCGAGAGCCTTCGAAGCAAACTCTTCCCTACCATCTGCTGACTTTCTCTTCCTTCCCGCCAACCTCTCATGTGGTGCCATGTACGTCTTACGGTCCTTGTCCTTCCATTCCTTCTTGACGTGGTTGCAGCGTGAACCATTGAAACCCTTGTGGTCTACCCGATCAAAGGCCAACCTAGTGGGCTTCTTGGTTTCCGCTCCATACCTGCATTGATCAAAGTCCACGCACTTGACCTCATGCTGTCTGAGGATGGCCTGAATCTTGGGCATGTTGAAGATCGACACCTCATTCAAAGGCTCTGGGTTCTCCAATGCAAATGAGGTGCCTGAGCCAATGGCGGTGACCATTACGTCTGCTGAGAAACTGGTATGTTCGTTTCCTTCCTGCAGCTTCTTCTTCTCCTGGGCAGTGAGGCCATCCTTGATGCCTTCCAGTTCGGTTGGGCTTCTGAGTGGCCTGGGTCCCGGAGGGTTTTCCCTCAGCTGCGAGTAGGTATCGCACGGTGTGCCGAGGTGGATGTGGTCGAAGAAACCGTCGTCGACATCCGCCATGATTTGTTGCCTCACACCCTGGTCTAAAAGGTGGGTGTTGGTTGGAGGATGTCTACCGAACACACAACCCAACCCTTTCCAACCAGTTGTTGGGCGAGATCACCTTCATGCTCGGGTCCAGCGAAAAGGTGCAAGCATCTTGGCCTTGGGTCCTTCTCATCCGGCTCGTGGGTCCAGACTCCATACAGTGCCTTCTTCCTCCTGGATCTATGTCGATCTGAGGAGGGACGAGATGTCTCCGAAGGTGGCTCGGCTTTCCGCTTTGCCGACGTAGCGATAGGGCTTTTCGACCTCTCTCGCTTCCTGGACTTCTCCGTCTTCTTTTCTTTTGGTGCGTCTCTCACTCTGTCACCTCGCTCCTTACCTCGTTTGTCAGCTGGCTCACCTTCCTTTGGGGTATCCCTAGGCTGGTGGCCTCTTCTTCCCAAATCAGCTGGTGCACCCTCTTTGCCACTGCCAGGCCCCCTGGGTGCTTGGGAGCCTGACGACCCTTTGGGTCACTTCTTGTCATTGATGCGATCTTCCAGCCTGACACTTGGATTGTGGCTTAGGCAAACCACATCTCCTTGATTCCACTTCTCGCAGATCTCTGCTCCACGTTTGTTGTGGGTCCAAAGGGTTCCATTGTGCTTCGACTGGTCCTCGGAGTCTTTCACCTTCTGGCGCTTCTTCCTGGCAGGGGCACTACCTTTGTCTCTGGGCTCGCTCATCGACCTTTCTTGGTCTGTAAGCTTGCGACCCCGCCTCCCCCTGGGCCTTGCCCTGATATCCCACTGGAACCTCGGGCCAGCCTGAGAGTTGCCGGCGTGATGACCTCCTTGGACCAGAAGCTATCCTCAAGGATTGCTTGTGCGTACACTGCATTCCAAGGATTCGCTGTGGTGTACCCGTGGTTCGGGTTCTGCTCCAACTTTCTCCGGATCCTTTCAAAGTGCTCGGACCTCATGTGCACATCACCCAGGTAGATGATGTCCCAGCAGGTGTGACCGAACCTCGCGTGCAAAGACCGGATGAACTCTGAGTATCCGTCCAACCTCTCTGGGGCGATGGTCTCAAGGAGAAGGAATGTCGTCCTGATGCAGCGATACACCTCGGACCATGATTCCCAGTCAGGCGGCCCTGGCATTTCCTTTCGAGCCCATTCACCCACCGAGTTGAGGCTGTAGGATGCGAAAGTCAGTTTTCTCAACCTTCTCAAACCTTGAGGTCCGTACACAGCCATGTCGATGTAGGGCGATGAACCCGAGCTGACTAGCTGGCGAACTGCTGCTAGCTGATCCGCTGTAGGTTCGGATTCTGGGCTAGGTGCTGCTCCGTACTTGGCCTGGTAACTTTGGTACATGTTCGTTACCTCGGCGTGCTCCAGAGGTTGCACCTCCGCATTTAACGTTTGGTCAACGATGGCGCTCATCTTGGGCTTCCTCGAAGTCCCTGTCCCGGCGATAGGTGCCGGAGGTTGGGCTACGGCTGCAGGTGCCGCTGCCACCATTCCCGGGCTATCTGGTGTTGCTCCCACACGCCTGAAGCAGACCCTGCGGAAGATCTCAAGACGTGCCAAGTCAATCGGAGTGAGGTCCACTGGACGAGGCGGACCAACACCACCCTCAGCCGGCACCAACCCTCGGGTCCTAGCGACAATGGTGTCCCATGTTTGGCGAGGGACAAACACAATGTCTCTTATGAACCCTGGGTTACCCAACTGGTTGTTGAGTCCATTCCTCACCTCTGCGGACACCCCTGCCCAATTGAACGCCTCATCCAAGGTCGTTATCAAATTGAGCTCGGCTTCGGTGGGCTCCATGGCGGAACGCGGGTCCCTCCCGCAGAGGTACTAGGCCCTCTGCTCTCTTCCTCGATGTCCAAGCCTGGCTGGGTTGATCAGCCCAGCTGGATTCCAAGGATGGAGAATGCTTGAGGGGCTTTGTACGATAGTTGCTGAAAGCTAAGGATATTTTCCTCCGCTTCCGGATGAATCGAAGTGCTCGGATGACCACTGATCTCCACCCTGGAGGCCAAAGGCGCTGGGAAGAAACCTGGTGCTCAACCCTTGCTCTCGATCCACAACACTGACGGATGCGTAACCAGACCAGGGTGATCGCTACACCTACCCCCAATCCCAGGCAGAACCCTCCGAAGAGGATCCACCACAGGACCGAGGATTCGGTGTCGCTCTCTCCAAAGTCCGATTGCGCACCCATGCACACTGTCCCCACCTGCAATCAAAGCAGGAAAGGTGGGACTTGAGCCAAAATCGGCCACGTCGCCACACAGTTCCCACCCACCCACCATTTACTAAGCTGACATTGTTACATCAACAATCAAGCTTGTTTCTTCCAACAATCCAATGCAACAGGCAATTCCTTTGTTTGAATGCAACAGAAGTAAATATTTTGAAGCTTGCTTTGCCAAGAGGTGCTGGGAGGGAATCATTTCAAAATATTTCAAATCTGGTACGAGTACGTTTGTTTTGGACGTGATCTGCTCGCGGCAAACAACTGATTGCGTTTTGCTGAGCATGCCTCTGTGGTCACAAATAGTTCTGGTCGATTGATCCATTTTTCATAGCCATTCTTTTCTTGTCCATTAGAAGCTCATGCTGATTTTGGTGTCCTGTGTGTTGTCGCAGGGGTCATGCACCACATCATGCCTGCCTGAATCAGCAAGCGGACCACTTCTCCGTAGCCTCTCTGTGCAGCCCGGTGCAAAGCTGTCCTGAACATCATTTTTTCAGGTGCCACTTCACATTCAGCCCGAGCACTAAAATGATCTACAGTAAAATTACTTTGAAAGCGGTAAGCAACAATACTTTTGCACAAAATTGCACAAAGCTGCTACAGAAACATGGAAACAGTTGCGACAGAAAGACATAGAAAGACTTTCAATGCAGGCCCCAACCTGCCAAGGGCTTGACATGCACCAGAAGCAGCAGCCCCAGAATTCACAAGCATGCGTGCAGCCTGAACAATCAAATAATGCAACAGCACTGGCCCGAGCACATCGCACAACATACAACTTCTGCTACAAGCATTGCTCAGGCTGCGCCGCTGAAATTCGTTGCTGCACTCCGAGTAAATCTTTGCACCCATCGCTAATCCCAGAAACATCAAGGTTTGCTTCTGACATTTCTATTCTAATTTCATGATATTTCAAGAAAATCAAGAAATTCATGAACTTTCAAGCAATTTGTGTTTCCCTCCCATAGCTATCACTGTCCGGTGCCTCAAGTTGACCTGATGCTGCTGCCATCATCAAAGGCGTCACTCCCAGAATTCCTCGGTTGGGATCTGCCGTTGCCTGAAGCAACATGGCAACCACCTGACTGCGGCATCAAAATGGGCCGAAAACAACGAGGTGAGGTGATCATTGGAGAAATCTATAGAAACGTGAATGAACATCCTGAAATTATGATATTGTAAACATCTTTCCATAAACTTCGCAAGCCAAACATTTTGCCTCAATGTAGCCACCGCCCACTGATAGCATTAGCGCCTTGGTGGAGAGTAAAGGACTGGTACAATTGGTATGCAGTTGACTGTAAGAATCTGTATGAAACTCCTGCTACCTCGTCCTATCTCTACACCTCCCTCGCGTAAACCAAGATTAAACCAAGGCTCAGAATAGCCGGCAAAGTTTACACAGTTTGGATCGCCATGTGCATTCAAAGCCTAAATGTGCAAGGTCTACAGTATCCATTTGCGGTTTCACGGTTTCGCTCTCAAATCACTGGCAGAAATGACTTTACATTTGAGGCGAACACGGCATGCACTTTGCGAGAATCACCCCTTTGGGCAGCTTCAAAGACAGCCTCCAATCATCTTTTGTGTCTACCGGCACGCCTCTAAGTAGCCTCACTTTGTATCATCCATGTCTCATGTATCATCCCAATCTGTGGCAATGGATGCTAAAGATCTTGCGAATTTGGAATTCTCTACCGCAGCTGCTGAAACTTTTTTGCTGAACCTGCGAGGCTGCTGACATCATCATCTTGTCATGCCAATGCCTCCACGCTTTTGCCAACGAATCCAAAACACAAGTGAAAGGCGATCCAAAAGGCCAAAGTCAGCAATGAGAGATGGAGAAATGAACACTTCCGTTTACATTGCATTGGACTCCAGGAGTGTTGGCTTCAGATTGGTTTGGAACAGCATGATCTGAATAAGGTCTGCTTGACTCCTGTCTCATGCACCTCACAGTTTGATGAGCCTTACTGTTGCGAGCAGCCTGAGCTTTGGCTCCTTTGGAAGCAAGGGAGCGTCAAACGTTTCGCATCAGTTTTTCAATTTTCATCACTGCATTCTGTCTTCCGGCACTGCATCTCCTCGGCTTCCAGCACCCTGCACAATTTCAGCCGGTCATTTCGGCGTCAGGATGTTCTGAAGCATAATTCCATGTAGGCAAAAGCAACATTGCAATTAATGGCTATTTATGGGCAACTCCCAAGATGTTTGGCAACTCTGCCCACCTCGCTTTCATCACCCCATTCGGTCGAGCACGCAGCACCCATAGCATTGAAGCAAAGCACAAACGATCGAGACTCTGAAGAAAAAGCAAGGAAATGCATGCATAATGATGACAATGTGATTACAATGCGTTTTTTCAATCTATAAGGGTAGAGAGAAACCAAACAAGTACAGTATATCATATCTGATGTAGAGACATGTAGAATGTGGGTAGAATGTAGAATGATGCCTTGTTGAGGATTGTTCGGCCACGGCCAACAACCATGCAATGGATCCCATGCCTTTGGGGCTCCACTGTCATCTCTTGATCCATTGATGAATGGTTTTTAATTTTGGAATGGGGACTTCATCTCAGCTGCAAAACCCTCTTGATTCATCCAACCAGCAATCCAACATGAAAAAATATATCATGATATTGTGTCTATGATCAATCATGATGAATTCATGGCTTTCTCCTTTTCGATCCATGCCAGGTGGTCTTAGTTTCCTTGCGCTGTGGCGATTGCGGAAAACACCGGGGTGAGACAGTCAAACAAAGCTTTTGCAGAAGCTTCCAAAGGCTCTCAACTTGCGCAAAGGCATGTTGAGCTTCAAAATTCCTGCATTTGAAATTTCAAAATCAAAACAAATCAAACATCGAAACGAAGATCTTCCAAACAAAACATCTTCAAACACCTACAGAACTTGAGAACGTAATGTTGACGGATTTTGTAGCTTGCGTAGCTTGCTTGCTTGGACGTGGCTCCTGTGATCGGCTCATTCTTCAAGCGCTTTTGCCTTGCATTTGGTCAAAGAAAGCGACAAATACACCAAACTAAACTAAACAGATGTCAAATTCATACCAAACTTTATGAAAATTATGAAAATCCAATTCTCCAGATTTTCTCCTCCATATTTTTTGATTTCAAATTTTCCATCTCAAACTCTGTGAACGGTGGATGGACCATCACTATAACCATCTCTGCCTTCACCAGCATGTCTTTCAGCTCACCCCTGCGAAACAACAGGAAGCGCGAAGTGCTATGATGCGACCTTTGAAGGCTTTGGCGACCTCCGTGATCCATGCCTCTCCGCCAAAGCTGCAACATCTGTACCGCCACCTACAACAATCAATGCCGAATCAATGCTCCATTGATGTGTTGGGACAATCTCACACAAGACATATCCAAATACGATCGAATATGTTACTTCTTCAATCAAAACACATTTTCCAGTCCCCCGCTCTGGCTGTATCAACTCAAGTGTCTCTCAGAATGGCCAGGTGATAGCCAGCATAGCCAGGCCTATGCAATTTCCTTCGATGAAAACTCGTGGCACTGAACGTGCCCCCGTGGTCTTTTGAAAGTGGTCCTTGTCTGGCTCGGATGACTGATGACTCATGGAATTATCGAATGATCAAATCTATCTACATCTCACACTATCATGTCATATATCACATCCCCTCAGAACCCATCGGCTCAAGTCCTGCAGTGCAGACATGTCCTCACCACTTAGTTCTTGATCAATCCTTAGTTTTAGTTAGGCGTACGGTCCGACAAAGTTCTCACAAGATGAGTTTTGTGCCATATACTAGCCATATACTAGCAATGGTCTTCCATTCACATTTGCTTGCCTTCGTTTTGATTGCATGCCTGAAATGTCGTTTCTTTTGATTGTTGAACATAGACTGCATGACATGCTAAGTGGAGAACTCCATGACGTGGCACTTAGCTTTCAAGTCGTTGAGCAAGACGCTCTTAGCCATATCGCAAAATGGGCATGTCGACTTGGAGAAAACGACACACCTTGGTGAATGTCAAAAATCACAACACAAACTCCAGCTTCAAAACCTTATATACATTATGTGTTCATGGAATTTCATGGAATCAAAAAGTACAAGTCGGTGATTGCACAACGCAGTGGCACGAATGTTTGAACCGACTGAGTTTAGGAACGGATTCGTTTCAATTAGCTTGGTGGCGTTCTCCACCACCGCGGGAGAGCTCTTCCAAAAGCTCTGCGAAAAAAACCTCAGAGGTTTAAAGTGCGAGACAAACACACATTCACGCACATTCATAGATGGCCGATGGCGCCTTCGGTAAGCACCACTGGAGCGGAGAGCAGACATGACTGTCAAACAATCCTGCACGGTATGAGTTCAACCAACCATGTTAAGACCAATATTCAGAATGATATCATAAGTCATAATCATCATGATCATGATCAATATCACGTATATACCGTCAAATTGACAGCGTTTCTCAACTGCTGTCACTTTCATATTACTGTATCATGTTTCCCTCTGTTGGATGGTTCTGTTCTGTGCATTTTTGAATCTGTGTCAAAGTCAACGGCCTTGCACAAGTGTTCTAAGCATGATACACAAAATTGTTTGGCAAGGACAAGCTGGACAAGCATCACTTCAGGTTTCTGCAACTGTCCTCTGCGTAGAATCCAAGTAGGACTGCTTGAACTGAAAACAGCTACAGCACACCATCTCTGACGAGCGATACTGTGAGCATGCTGAAGCTAATGAATTCTGCAAGGTGATTGGTCTCTCAGAAGCATAAAGTTCGCAAAGCTTGAATCCAAACAAACGCAAGGATTTAAGAAATTGCCCCGGGGGAATTCCAACGTGTCTCATGACGAAACGTGGAAAATACAAAGTAATGAAAGTAAAAGTTGAAACCTAACATGCTGCAGTCATCACGGCTCAAAAACATCGTCCCCAAGTCCAAGCAGGTTTTGTGCCATCACCACACTGTTCACTTCGGTCTTTGGTCGCGACTGCCAAAGCACTCTGGTACCAACCACATCCACTCAGTAAAACGGTAAGTACTAGCAGAATCGAGCATGAAACATGATGAAACATGATGAAGCATCTGGCAGTGCTAGTCTTGGTACAGTCTTGACAAGATCCCGGTGCCTTCCGTGGCTGTACCACGCACACTTTGTGAGGTGGTTCGAATTCGGTGATCACACCAGGGCCAAGACGGGCAACCTGTGGGCAACCTGAAAGTGTTTCAAGTCACAATGATAATTTGTACTTGTACCATTTTTTCCATCCATTTCATCTACTAATTGTCAATATCTCAAAAACGGCCCAACAACTTTGTAACGGCAACAGGCTTCCAGACTGTCCGCTATCTCTGCAGATCTTTACCTGAAATGGTTATGACATGTTGTGACAAAGAAACAATCAAAGCTGTCACGCTGAAGCCAATCACTCTGTGGGCCACACCATCCAAGTCCGAATCTCTGCCTCAGTGAAAATGAGGTGATGCATGCGGTGATGCTTTCTGAGAACATGTCTGCATGTCAAAAACAAAGTCACAAAGCAGCACAACTTGATGTTTCCACCAGCAACAAGAACATCAACAATTTCAAATGCAACCGTGTGCAGTAGAAGAAACACGAGTAAGAAAAAACAACCTCACAATTTCACATTCTCCAACGGTTTCTGTGCGAAATCCTTCAGCACTTAGCTGCAAGCGAGGGTTGTGCCCCAAAAAACCCATCGAAGCCACCAACCATGCCTGGTGGCTAGCAGCTGTGCACTGAAACACGAGGGAAAACATCCAAAAAACTCAACAGAAACTATATACCAAACTTGGAAACTTACCTTCCACCAAACTGTATTTTGTACGTATATCTCACATCTTCTCATGCCTCATACACTTGGGACAATTCAATGGTTCAGTGGTGCCTGAAGGTTGGTTGCTACCGTCAGACTCTGTACGTGTTGTCTCCACGGTGCCATCGGGCTTCCTGACCTACATGCAACTCGGGCTTGTCAAGAATCCATTTTAGCTTCCCCATCATCCTTGTTTTTTTCGAACCTGAATGATCTACTGTTGTATATCAAAATATATTGTTTCATACCATCATCTATATCGTCATCACCATTCAACATGGATGTAATTATACATATTCATATTTTAGGATATTTTAGGACTATTGCCATCTGGGTTTGTCTTAAGTGGCACAGTAGTGTGTACAGTACAGTAGAGCAGAATCTGGGGAACTGACAGTCTTCTCAGTGACTGTGACCTTCTTGCCATTGACCATCCTGTAAGAATCCAGCAAACAACTTGGAATGAAAACAAGAGAAGTACTGCCATTACAACATGAACCACACCACACGATATACACTACACCAGAAACTATCACAGTCCCGCTCACTAAGTATGCTACGCATGAGCTTACCCTACAAACCAAAAAACTTTTTGTTCATTGAATTGAGACATTTTTGAATTAGGCATTATCTGGAGGTCCAAATAAAAGTCTAAACGTGGCTGAGGCCGACCCATTGCCTCGTTGTGGTGGTGCTGCTGGTCATCATTCCTTCAGAAAGGGGTTGCTTTAATTTTGCGACATGATTTGCCAAACAAAATCCAGAGATATTCAGGGATGTAGATATAGATATTATATCATATAATCGTCACATGCCTCTTCGTCTTTCTCAGGTCTCTGTGATTATCCTCTCACAGCCAAAAGCTCTCACACATGCCTTAACAAGATCAAGTCCAGGCTCACTTAAACACTCTCCTAAGAAATCTTCAGCCTTAATATCCAGGGAGCATATTATGAATTTTGTTTGTACTGGAGCTGTACCAGGATGGCCCAGTTCAGAACTTCATGGGAAAGTCATTTCTAAAGTTAAGAACAGTTAAGACTTAAAATAGGAAGTTAAGACTTAAAACATATAGACACACATATTCTCATCACACAAGTTACAAGTAGCAAGTAGAAAGGATCAAGCAATTTGAATTCGAATAAAACATCAATTCATGGGAGTTTTCAATATGGTTCCTTTTCAATGGATATGTAGTGATTTATAGTATAGTGATCTATGGAGGGGTATGGATATTTCATTTCGGTTCCTTCTGACAATTGTCCAAAGAAACGACAGGCCTCCACCTCCGCCTGTGCTTGAGCTGAAGGAACTGAAGGAGGAAGTTCCTCCACCTGAAACACTCCGGTGCACCGTTTTTCGGATGGAAGGCATCAAGAGCCCGTTTTGGATGAAAATACGCAGTATCGGAATCTGAGGATCCAAACTGAATCCACCTCTGAAGAAATCATCATTAAAACCACCAAAGCCGCCGCCTTGGAGGCGCTCCATGATATGCCATGTGTATCCATGGGCCATGTGTTTGGCATAGGATCTAGTTCTTAACTGTTCGTTTGGGCTGCCATGCCAAATCCGGGTCCAAATCCTCCGAAAGCTGCTCCAGGTCCAGTGCCAGACCTCATGAAACTCAGGTGGGGAGTGTCAATGTCAACACTGGAGCTTTGGAGGTACAAATATCAAATCGACATGAAAGAATGATAAAGAATGCATTTTTGATTATTTTTGCATCTCGTCTTAAATACATTCCTTACAAAATCTTACAAATCTTTACAAGGTTACAGCATGGCAAAGCATTGTACAACACGTTTTGCAACATTTGATGAAGATGCACTGCCTTGAGCGTGGCTGTCCATGCATTTCCGAAAACATCCTGGAAGCGTTGTGCTTGCGATGTTTCCCACCACGGATTGCTTGTTCAATCATCTGTGAATCCATTAATCTTAAATTCTTTGTCATGATCATGTCCTCTCCATGTCGGCAAAAGGGTCTCGTCCACCAAAGAACTGCGGCAAACAGTTCACAGTCGGCCACTGTTCACTGCTCACTTCACTTCTGGGTCTTTGGAAGGGGTCTGAAACGTCAATTTGTGTTTATCTACTTTATCTTGTTTCCCTTTGTTCTCCAGCAAAACTGAGGACAAGAGCGAACCAGCAGGCTTTAGGTAGTTGACTACATGTAAATAGCTATAAAATTTTTCATAATAAATCATGACAAAATGAACGGCAAAAACAACATGTGGTTCAGAAAAATTGATCCTACTGTCGTCGAACGAGTTGTGACTATTCACGATTCGTCATGCAATTCGACCTGCTCGAAAAGATTGAAGGCCGAGTTGATATCGCCTGGGGTCATGAAATGGGAAGTCGTCATAACTGCCACCCTCGACGTCTTCGTTGAACCGTTTCCGTTTTGTCACTTCAGTCACTGCACTGTTTGTGGAATCCTTGCGTTCTTGCACAGTTTTTCAAGGTGCAGTGCCAGAAAGCCTTTGAATACATTTTTGAATATTTTTTCACTTTGTCCTTCCAGGCCTTTCAGGGCCTTCAATTTCCTTGTCTTTATCTTTGCAAAAAACTTCAAAACATCATTCAAAAAACTATACATCCTACTCGTCCTAGACCATCCAGCGACCTAGTGATACCATGTCATCAAAGCGGGACTTAGGCTCTGGCCGAAGTCCGCATGTGAATAGCCTCCGCCATTTACAGCCTGGGAGGGTACAGTTTAAGGTGTAGACCGTCGACCTAATAAAAGTATATAACAATTGAATATAACAAATCACAAACTGCATAAGAAATAATTACATATATTGTGCGTAAATAAATAAATATACTGGCTGTACATGCTCTGTTTGCCATCATTTATCATTTTAAAATTTGAAATGTAAAAAAAAACAATCGCACAGTACAACATCTTCATTGTGCCCATTGAAGCACAGTTACGTCCTTGCCACCACGATCGTACATGGATCGCTTCTCGGGGCTTGAAAGAACCTCATAGGCCTTAGAATACAACTCTCAGATCGCAGTCGAACTCTTGAATTATCTTGTTGTATCATCACTCCGAGCCTCCGCAACCGCCTTGAAGTTCTTTTCAGCTTCCTCCTAATCAGACTAGCTTCAAGTTGCAATCGCATGGACAGCAACAAGTACCCGCATCATTCACAATGCATCAGAACGAGCTCTGATTTCACACTTGGCAGCTTTCCCCCATCCGCTCCATCCGAGTGCCTTGTTGTCAGGATTCTTGTCCGGATGCCATTTCAAAGCTTCCTTGCCAAAACTTTTGGCGGCGACGAGAAACGCATAGAAACACATAGAAGCCATGCCGGGCTTCACAGGACTCGGGTGAAAATGATCGAGTCAATCGAGTCCTTCCGGTAAGCTTTCTTGATCTCAGCCTCACTGGCATCCCTGGCGACCTGCAGCTCCGGATTGGTTGATTTCAGATACAGATCGAAGTAGACATGTTAGGCCCTGGACCCCAAGAACTGCATAGTAATCGCCGGAATTAGCCATTCTCTGCCAACCTGCACTGGGAAAGAAATGAAATGACAAGAATTGATTGGATTGCATGATCCACACCGCTTCATACACGGATTTGTGTACATAAAGTTCATCGAACAGCCACACACCCTTCACACACCCTTGGTACCTTGCGCGGGATTTCTCACTTTGGCGATGACTTTGGGCCAATACAGCAGTCACGAACAGCAAGAAAGAAAGCACCAAATGCAATATCGCCGTTGCTGGTCGATTCAATTCTAGAGCCATCTGTTGTTCGGCTTTCAGCTATGGAGTAAAGCTACATGTCCAGCTGCATTTTGATGCAGGCGCGCACTTTCTCGCTTCATCGATTTCGTGATCCAATTTCTAATCTTCGCTGATTGCTCTCAGCCATATGCAAATTAAATTCCAGGAAGGTGGTCTGTTCCTGCGTTTCCACAGGAATTTTGTAACTGCACGGTGCTGGGAAGTAAAATTGTCAAATTCGGAGCTCGGCCTTCCCTTCTTGACGTGCCAAAAATGCAATGCAGCCACCCGGAAGGATCTTCCCCGTTTGGCTTTGCTTCAATTGCCTGGCACAGAAGTCGATTGGAAAGCGACATCTTCCAGCACAAAGATAGGCATGGGCAGCTGGGCATATCAAAAACTATGTCAAAATAATTCAAAATATGTCATACAGAAGGTGTGATGATGGTGTGCCTGCCATTCACCATGACAGGATTGCTGCTAAGATTTTGAACCTCACGGTGCTGAATGCTTTTGAGACGCTTTGACTCTGCAACCGTCTCTCACATCGTAGCAACGAGTTTCAGGAACATTCATCTTGACATCTTTTCAATCCCAAACAAAGCATTTTCACACATTTTCACGTCTGTTAGTAGCTGGTTCCTTTGGAATCCAGCGAAATTGGAGCTGAAAAAATTTGGCTCGATATGGTTCAATCCTTTCGAGGAACCTCAGCTTTATGAACTGGCCAACATTCTGGGCACAACATTCTAATGCCATGTGGGGTGCCATGGCAGCTTAGGATTTACGTTCTCAGCTTTGAGAAGCTCAGCGTCGCTTTGCCGCTTTGCTTCGAGTGAATCACCGAGTGAATCACCGAATCTAGGAATTGTAATCCACCACCAAAGCTTCTGGATCTTCTGCCCTGACAATCTTGTACCAAGTATGAGTGTACTTGCGCATGTCAAAATATGATTGCAACATGTATTGGATCTCCACTACAATCTCTACAGGCTTCTTCTCCATGTCTTTGGAGCAGTAGTAGGCTCTGGAAGCTTCACAGCAGTGCATGTAGTATGTGAGTTCTTCATCGAAGGCAGCTTCATCTGCAAAACCCATGTTCAAGAACGTATCCCGCAGCAATTTCCTTAGCAATTTCATCTTGAAAGCGGGGACTCTGAGAGGCGAACCCAAGCATATTGGTTCACATTATAGTTCATGTGAATTGCATAATTCATTGAATGGAGCAGTATCATACTTCAGCACGAACGTATATTCAATCGCATTCAATTCTGTTCTACATTCGTATTCATTCCATTCCATTAGAGCGGCCGCTTCTATGTACCATGGGAACAAAGGTTGGCAAGTGGACTGAGGACCCTCCTGCACATGATGAAAGCATTTTCCAACTCTGCACGCCACATGTGAGGACCATTAAGGAGACGTCTCATTTTAGGAGTCGCACCACCTTGTTTTTGATGTCTTTTTGCAGCAGCTAAAACGACATATTCCTTCAAACCTGCCTACCAGCCACCACTACTTTTTAGCTTCCAAAATAAACGCAGTTGCCCATGTGCTCCAAGAGCTTTTTATTCCATTTACATCCACTCTCCACCTCACCAACCTCATTCTTATCTCCTTCTCAACGCCTGAATTCTTTCATATTCGTTCCCTACTTCAAAGCTCTTGCATGCTCTTGGCTTTTGCTAGAACATGCACAATTTTGACACAATCTTGGTTGACATTGGAATCTAGTACAAAGAAATTACAGCCTGAAGCCTGATGTCTAATGCTCCTCTTGTACACTCTTTCTGACTTTCACGTCTTTGTGCACCTTTGTGCTCTCTGTCCAACAAATCATGTCAAATTCATTTCTCCAAGGCTCCGGAATTTGTCCCAAGCTGCTTCCGTCTTTGAGGCTTTTTCATTGGGTCCCTCACGTCCTGCTAGAGCTCCCCATGTCAAAGGTGGACTAAACTTGTAATTTGCCAAGATGTTCCGATATCCTTTGGTCTCGGCCATGGCATTGAAGGCTGGATCATAGCCATTCTTCACACGGAGTGGAGCTCCAAAAATCTTCATAGCTTTTTCGAAGGCATCACGGAGTTGAGATGGTTCCTCAAAGATCCAGGCCACTCGATTTGTGTCGATATTCTCTGCTGCACGAGGACTTTTGGCATCTGAATGATCTGTGTCTAACTTGGCCCACATCCTCATGAAACCTTTGGGAGGTGGTGCTCGGGATGTTCCACCCACAGATTCACAAATCTCTTTGGCAGCATCTTGAAAAATATGATCCACTCCATGAACTGCAGTCAAGAGAAAAATAATGAAGGAACTTTGCTGTTTTCGTTCCTGTTCATGCAACTCATTGCGATCAACTTCGTTGCCTCCTCGTTCATTCAATAATCTCAAACCAAAGTATCCATTGGGAGGAGTCAAATAATGATCCTGTCTCGGTCGAATCTCAAACTCCAGATTTTCACCTATGAAGCCCAACTCTGTACCCAGTTTCCTCTCCCTGTATTGCTCCTCATATTTCTTTCCAATTCCATCTAGCTTCCGGATTGCCAAATTCTTCAAATCCACAAAACCCGGATCTTTCTTATCATCATCTTCATCTGGCCATAAGCGCCAATTGCCAATGAGCCACTTCACTGGTAATTGATACGCTTTTTCATGCTCTTCACTGATTTTCAGCAATGCATCCTTGAGCCACTGCAATGCTTTCTTTCGATCAGCACCATCTGGAGCGATTCCTGCCAATTCAGAATTTCCACCCGCATGGTTCTGCAAATACAGCAAGGCATGTTTGTGGTCTGCAGGTCTTTTGGGATTTGGTGGCTTCAAAGACTTCATGCGCTGAGCGGCATCTTGTGCTGAACCTTCACGTGCAGGCATCAGTCTTTGCCACAAGGCACTTCTGCCCGATTGGCTCAACTTATTGAAGGTCTTCTCGTCCATTTCCTCCTCATCTTCATCATAATCATCTCCTTCATCTCCTTCCTCATCAGCTTCTTCTTCCTCTTCAACTTCTTCACCTTCTTCTCCTTCACCTTCTTCTCCTTCTTCAGCTTCTTCTTCTTCTCCTTCAATCTCATCTTCCTCGTTTTGCTCATCGAGGTATTTTCTTCCAGGCCTCCAGGCAGTTTTATCTCTTTCTTTGTCCCTCTTGCCACCACCACCAGTTCCACTAGTGGCTCTAGCACGCTTCCCTTCGGCCTCCTTTGGCTCTGGCTTTGGCTCCTTACTCTTGGATTTGGATTTATCAGTGTAGCCTGTCATGTTTAGTTCAGCTGTTTTCAACTTAGATTCATCAGCATCTGACATCTGACTTCCAAACAGCCATGCTCCAAACTCGGACAAAATCACTTTGCCGTCGTTGTCGGCATCCATCGCTTTCAGCAACGAACGAATCTGATGATCCTCCCATGCACCAGCTGAGCCAGCAAGATCTCTCATGAGCGAACCCAATTCTTTGAAGTTTATCATTCCATCTCCATCTTGATCGTATCTTTGAAAAGCCTCGGTATTTGGCGGGATAGTTTAGGATTCAGTCAAGATTTCAGCAGCTGACAATCGCCAAGAGACAATGTTTTCAAAAGCAAAAGAAGTAAAACAATCTATAGAAAAACAGGTTACTAGTAAGCCTGGCTAGGAACTTCCAAAACAGACTGCACTTTGTCCGTTTCATTCTCCACCTGCATCAACAAGACTGTTCACATACTGCGCGAGGCGAAAGAAACACAAAGAAAAACTGTGACAAAATTTCAACATGTTTTACATCCCTCTGCACCAAATACAACCGAAAAATCAAAAGCTTCACACATATACCGCACAAACTCAAATCACTGGCCTCCTCCATGGGAATTCCACCAATGACTAAATGATCCAAAATCAGCTGCAAACAATTCGAACATGCAATCGAGCAGGAGCATGAACGGCACTGGACTTGGAGGATATCAAATCCAACAAATCCTAGCTCAAAATAAAGCACAACTCGCGGCAACGTGCTACGGAACTGGATGACATTTGTGTCGATGTCTGGAAGGCGAGTCCTGCAGAAAAAGCTCCGTGGCATTTCTTTGCAGGAAAACCTGTGCAGGCAAATGAACCATCGGAACTCTTGCTGAATCGCTTCACGTTTGAACAAAAAACTTCCACGAATCTGGCTCTCCGAAGGTTGTCATCCTTACAAATGGAATCAAGCAGGTCTTCTAATCAGCCTTCAAATGCGTTCGTGAGATGTTGTACAGCCAGTTGGCCTCGAGAGAAAACTCTGCAAGTCATTGGACTCAACACTGCAACTCCCAACATTATTGACACCATTTCAAAGGCTTTGTACCTTTACAAAGCAAAACAACTGAATCCAAACCAAGATTCATGGGATGTATGTGACCAATTGTGAGGTAAGGAATAAAGTTAAAAACGCCTTGTAAAATAAAACCATGGACAATGGCCTTCAACAGCTTGTCGAACACAAGCTCTTGATGCTTTCGTCCCACCTGTTAGCCACTGGCAAAGCTACTTCCAGGAGTCCAGGAGGATGAAATATGATGAGATGCTGAACTCATCTGACATACCCTTCCCAAATTTCAGCCTCCACGATGTGCCCAGTATCTAATGCGATCCGCTTCGCCTGATGACATACAAATTGTTGCAAATGCAAAATGAATAAAAAATAATATAAACATGAGATCAAGTCTCAAGTTGGCCTCTTTGGGCAGGCCTTTCACATCTGTGCCTGTGCAGCTGATGCAATTTTCACTTGTCTCGCGTGTTGACTTCATCCGAGGCAAGAACAAATTGACTTCACACATTCGAGAACTGCTGTAGCTCCTTGAAGTTGAACTCAAGGTCTTTAAAGCGTTTTGAGGCTCTATATCTGTCTGATTCAACGGATTCAACATAAAACATGCAAGAATTTCCATACAATTCAGCTATCACAGCTATGCCATGCCATTCTGCATTCCCTCCTTTTGCTTGTATCGCTTGAGCTTCAAACGCCCTCAGCACAAAGATTTCGAAATCCTATGAACTTTGATACTTTGTCCATATCAGCAAACTCTAACGGTAAATTAAGCCCCTGACTGCCACGATTTACTAGGAACCTCCATTTGATCAAGATCATTCAAGTGCTGGCAAGTACTCAAGACATCCTGAGGTGCATTTGCAACTTTGATTCTATCTTCTTGCTGATCGGTTGACGGTACATCATGCTTTGCCTGTGGCAAGAATCGAAGGTGCACGCGGAGGACCAAGATGGGCGGATCTGCGCATGGACTTTGCAAACGTTCAAAGATGTTCAAAGATTTCAAAGGGCAGCACAACGTGCATTCCCCTGTTGCAGTTCAGCAAATGGAGACTCAAGAAAAATTAACGAATTGAACAAACGTACTGTAACAAAATGTGAAAGAAGAATATGTGGGAATAAACACATCACGCTGCTGATTTTTGTTGCCTGACAGGGTCACTGTGTCGTTGTTTCGTATGGCAACCGTTGCACCTGCCACTCAGTCCCACAGGCAAATGAGTCGAGCTTCGCTGTGCTCTTGTCTTGCAAAAGAACTGCTGCGCTTTACCGAGCTGTACTGAGCCTTGTTCTATTGGTGCACCATTTACCAGAAGTGGATTCCTGAAACATCCAAGACTTTGTAAATCACCATTTCAAGTCGCTTGAATCCGAGATCGCGGCGACGAATGCTTGCAAATCACCAGTTGATTTTGCCTCACAGCTGCCACAGCTTGAATCAAATCATTGAGCTGCTTCTAGATGCACTGACGTGAGGCGAGCCAGCTGAGCAAGCAGCGAGACGCCAATCTTAAAGTGAGTTCTGGAAATCTTTGAGAGTGACTCCTAGCAAGCAGTGAGTCACGTTTTGTTTTTAAATGCAAGGTGCCAGTTTGTTTTCACACTGCCTTCTGACATGTATTCGTGGTTCCGCTCTGACCTGTACCTCGATCTGAGATAATCTAAGAATTTATCGTAGTCACTCATTCTTCAATGGACAACAATCTAGCCATGTAGCCCACCAGAATGACTTAGAGAGAAAAACAGGATGTCATAACATCTTTGATCGATTTGAACGTCTCTGGCATTTCCTTTGCTTTCTCTGCACTTCACCAGTGGAGTCTCCGGTCCACTGCCAGGTATTGAGTGGGTTAGCCTGGTCCAGGGTCTTCTCAAAGAAGTCCGGCTGATGAATTCTACCTGCAAGGTATCATTTTTTTCACGTAGCAAACCTCAAGATGTAAAACGAAAATCTTGGATACCTTACGAAAAGTGGGCCTTGGCTTCAACCAATTTCGACTTTGATCATTCGATTTGTTCGATTGGATTTATCGCAAATCTCCAGAAACGATCCCAGACCTACTGATGCTTCCCAATCGCGGTGGGTCTCTGCCTGCAAAAATGGCTTGCAGTGATTCCATGGTGATCGGCTTGGTGCTTGGTATATCTCTGCCATGTCACCAATTTCCCCAACGCCTTGATGCTGATCTTATGTTTGCCAGAAACAACTGGTGACCAAACCTCAAGGTGAAATCTTTGGAAAAACATCATAAAAGCAATGCTAATGCTTATATAATCATAAATCTGAAATTGATTCAAGTTGCCAATGTTGGCCACTCGAACTTCTGTGATTTGATCAATTTGATGTTGCACATCTGGAAACTAAGAAGGCGGCGCACCACAGGATCAGCTCGTCCAAAGTTGAGGTCCTCAGCAAAGTTCGTGACCAAAAATGACGGTTTCGTAAACAACAACGTAAATGCTAAGTGCTGGGCAAGAGATTTCCAATTCCTGTGCCAAATCTTAGATATGATGAAATTTATATGAACAGAAAGCACAAAAAGCAGATTCAGAACAGGAAGAAAATACATTCAACTTCAGTGACCAGTCAAGTCCTTCAATTGTATAAAGCCATAAAGCCTATGCTAGTGAAAGAAACATAGTCTGGACATGTCTGGTGCACAGGTTGCCTGGAGTCTCTGCACCATACCTGCACTGGCCATGATACTTTTACTTTTCATATTATCTTTTCGTATTGAACAGTGATAACACGAAGGTAACAGCAAAAAAACTAGAAAAACTCAAAAACAAATCATATTTCAGCATGTTTTGTCAAATGTGGATGCATTTAACATCAAAATATCAACGAATCAAGGTCTTTGGCACCTGGGAGTTCGTGCGGAATAGAGGGGATCCTGACAGAAATTCAATTCGACAACGCCAATAGAGACACCAAGACCTCCTTGGAGAACGCCTGTTGCGGTGGCTGCATCTGCTTCCTGACAGGCAATCCGTGAGTTCAGTTGGTTTGGATGAAATTGGTGTTGTATCATGGTTAAACCACGCTTTTCTGTGATCAAAAAGGTTGATTTGGAAGATCTGAAGGGTTTGAAGATCTCAAATCTCAGGTTTTGACGGCCGCAGCGCCTCAGTGTCTGTCCATGGCATCGCTCCAGTTGCACAAATTTCTCACGGTCAATCCACAAGCCGTTGCAGTTCGAGGCTAGGCTGCCAGGCTTCAGCAATTTCCTTGAAAAGCGGGCGGCGGGCAGGAGCAAAGTCCACCTAGCAGGTTCAACGGCAAATGAGTTCAAGTGAAAACATCAAAAGTGCTGACAAATTGATATAGGTGAGCGGCAAAATCTCGATAACATATTGGATCCGCATTTGAACTCTTGACAAAGTTTTGCAAAATATCATTAGTAAAACTTGCTGCTCAACCTATGCTGAGACGCAATGTCTCCGAAACAAATTACGAGTATGATCGAGTATCCATGAAACTGAGGGCAATGCACAACGAAGGGCCAATTTTGCAACATCTTCCAGCTCGGGCATCTTCCACCTAACAAATGTCGAACCATGACAATCATTTTTTGCTGGACTGGACTTCAAGGGTCAGTAGGTCGCGATTGAGTGTTCCTATGATCATGGTGAAAGCTGAGATATCCCACCCAGCTGAAGCGTCAACATGCTCAAAAATGCGGTGCAGTGCGCCAGGAGCTGCTGGTTGAATCTTTTGCAACAAGGGATAAATGAGACCTCCTGGAATGCAATGAATGTACGTCCAAGTTACCATCTGTCCAAGAGGATTGACAGGTTCATGCTGTAGCCATCGGCAGCTGTCGGATATAGTATGGCCGTATGGCCAGTGATAAATCATAGGAGTGAACCACACTTTAGATGTTTTCATCGATATCTACTGTAATATCGGCATGCAAATGAGTAGGATTGAATAGGTAAACTTTGCAATTCTGTCTTTCCCATGCCTTAGAAATTTGAAGATCGTGCCTTTATTGGAAATTTGTGCCACTTTCACTCCACCCATCCTTTGCCATCAAGAAGTGCTGGTGGTTCGTTGACCAAGAGTTCCAAGAGCACCTCAAGTCATGCAAACACGATTCAGCATGGCCAGCCAGCTGTCAGGAGCATAAGAGTGAAATCTTTCAGCAGTGAAATTGCATACAAACATCACAGCGACAGCAAGCTGATTCAGGTCCAGGCGGTTCCAAATGAGAACACCTGTCCAACATACTCGAAGACAGCTTTGTCGAACCGTGCATGCTGCAACGGTCCAACCTCTGACTGTTCGTCCACTTTTAAAGTCTGCATGGAAATAGGACAGACATACCTCACATGCATTTTGACTCCCAAACATGAATGCCAGAATGGACTCATGCATTGGAAAAACAAACAAAAAACAACGTGAGACGGCAATCACGTCTTCTACATATTTCATTCGTTATCGTTTAATGTTCCTTTCTCGCCGTTTTGAATCTCTTTCTCCATCTTGCATCATACGTCCTAGAATGACTGTCACAAATTCAGCTCTAGACCCTGGAGTTCCGCTGATTCGATCTACCTTCAAGTAGGCCTTGTCCAAGTCCTGCAAGGTCCGGATTCGATGAGTCCGTAATGAGATGTCACTGTGCCTTCCAGTTTCCAATGTGCAACACACTGCATCACAAACCAGGTAGTCCTGGACTGTTCCTGAAAGTCCGAAATCAGCCATCTTGGCTGCTTCTTGCCTTCAGGATGAAACCAAATCACAACTGCTTCACATAATCACAATGGGTCGATAGTGGCAAATCTGTCAACAAGCAACTGGCATTCAAGTTTTGCCCCTTCTGTTAAGTCCTTTGTGTCAAGCTCCCAAAGTCTAAGGACGCGACTTGTTAAACACAATGTTCAAAGGCTTGATATCCCGATGAAATGTTTTCGGCATCAGGCTCACCATGTACAGCAGGCCCTTTGATGCGTCAAACACTGCTGTTCTGCGGCGAGCCGCCGAGAATTCCTCGCAGAACGTCAGCTTCCCGCAAGAAATTCGTTCTTAAGGCTGGCATCGCAGCCCGAGCAAAATTGGAATGTGTGCTCAAGTGTGACCTTTTTTCCTGAAAACTTGGACTTAAAAATGCAACAAAAATACGATTAATAGCAACGGCTCAGCAGCTCTCAGTTCTCCTTTCCAAATCGGCTTCGTTCTAAGTAGTAATGAAGGTCTCCCCCGGACAGCAGCTCGTAGACCAAGAATTTCTCCTGCCTCAGAGATGCAGAACAAAAGTTCTTGCAAATTTGGAACATTTTGAAAGGAATTCATCTGCCCCAAATCTGAATCTTTGCTAATCTACTCAAAGGATGCTTGACTCGATTGATCAGCCGATTCCGTCGACGCTTCCAAGAGCGACACCGGTGCATTGACCAACCCAGGAGGCACACGAGATTCGGATGGCGCAAACCTCATGCATCCGGTGTTCCACCAGGGAAATGAGGCAAACCATACTTAAGTATTTAACACAAATATCACAAACAAACAGTACGGGTACCCTATACACAAACATACACAGGTTACGTCAATGCATGCGAGATGCATCATTCGCATTGACTCTCATCTACCCCTATCTTTGTCCTTCCTCCCTTGTGCAAAGACATAACTCAGGCTGGTGCGACTGAGAGAGCGAACCTCTTCCAGAAAGTTTACTTCTTCATCATTCACGGCCTGAATCTTTTGTTTTGGCATTTATGCAATAATGATCATGATTGATCATGATTGATTGATATCAAGTCGACACATTGATTCAATATATTGATGATTGGTCCATTCATACCAACTTATGCCTTGATCGCAGCTTCTGCACTGTGCACGAGGCCTCTGTACACCTGAGATCTGCGATGAAGAGTTGCATTCGAGATCAGATATGAATCGGCCACTGAGGGAGAGCACCGAACCAACAGCATGCCTGCCCAACCTGGCAAGCTACAACAAAACAAATACTACACAACGACATACAATGACAATGATTCACGACAGAAACACAAATCGCTTGAAAGGAGTTTCTGGGGAATGAAGGGACACTAAAAACTGCCACACAATTGACCTGTTTGCAGGGCTGAAGCCACCAGTTCCGGCATACAAATCCTAGCAACAACAAAACGACAACAGTTTGACACCCTTTTGCAGATTTCTCACAAAGTATTCGAGCATGCAATTGGTGTCCTTGTAAGAATACTCCTTCGAATCCGGTGGCTTTCTCCTTTCAGAGGCTTCTGGTGGCCATTAGAGGTTATGGAGAGCATTGTTATACATACACAGCAGGGACCTTGTAGTGGAAACCATAACGCTACATCGATGGTGGAAGAAACAACAGTGCATGATCTCTTACCATTTTGTTTGCTTGATTGTCCTCCCTACCTTTGCACCAGCATACTTTTGTCACTTTTGTCAGATATTCATTGTGAAACTCAAGTGACCTGTGAGTCTCTAAAAACCATGCTGGTGCAACAAGTTGCAAACCACACACCAGGATACTGTACGAAACGGTAGCGATACAATAGCAGAACTGGCCTTGATACTTCCTTCTCTTCACCAAACCAATCTCGAATTCCCTGCGAAGGTTGCTTGATGTCGCTGAGTGACACAAAAAACACACACGGCCGGCCTGGGTCAGCTGCTGTAGCATGTCCGGAAAGCGCAATGGAATTCAATGCATCAAGTTCCGTTCCGTTGAGTTTAATGCTTTAGCACTGGTTTTGAACGTATGCGAAATCCTGCATATCCTTTTGTTGATCCATATTTCCATCATGCTTTTGGATGTTTTTGGCCTAGACTCATCCTGAGATCAGGTGCTCACAAATTGGCCTTGCATGCTGTCCTTGTTCAGCTGAAGCATATTGAATTCTTTCAAAGTTTGGGCCCAGAACCCCAATATCCCGAAAACAGTCATGCAAAATGACAGCCAGTTCACCAGTTCATCCCATTGTTTCAATTGGTGGGTGAGACCCAAAGGCTTGCAATCAAAGCTTTTCATTTTCGCATGGTCCGATCCGCAGCGAAATCGTCAGTCTCCATCCTGTGGCAACATGCTAGTCACAAAAGTACCAGTCGATGTCTGATGAAACCATTGCAGTAACAACTATCAACTCTAACGATCAAATAATCATCAAATTTTACATACAAAAAACATGAACAAATATCAACGAGTCTGTCTGCGGGCCTCCGAGAACGTTGTCTCACCCTGCCATTGGAGCAACACTGACAGACCAACTAACTCATCAACATGAAATCAATATCTGATACAATCTGATACAAACATGCAGAATGATCCACTCTTGAGGACACTTGGAGTAGAAAAACATCATCTTGAATTCGATTTGCTTCCATCAAGCATCATCTTTGTGGTTTCCAGTAGATCAAGCTCAACATTAAGAACCAAGAGCCAAAAGGAACAGGACCACCAAGTGAAATCAAACAGAATCAAACCTACTTCAGAAAAGTCAATATAGTATCCACCACCACCATCATCAAATTCATCAACAACCATCACTTCATGAATCATCATCGGCCATCCATTGATCATCCACCCTGAACCTCCGAGAAGCCCGTTTTCAGAAGCCTGAATTTTGGAAGCTAGTTTTTTGGGCTGGAAGTTTGTTTTTCTAGCTTCTCGCAGACCATTGATTTTTCTTGATCAGAAGCCTGAATTTTGAGCTTCCATGGAAGCTCAAAATTTGAGCTTCTGAAACTGTGCAAAAACTTGTCCTTTAAACTTCATGATCAACATGTAGATATTCATGTTGCAGCCACTTCCTGTTAAGGTTGCCTGTTAAGGTTGCCACTTCATGTTGCCACTTACATGTAGATATTAATGTAGATTAGGGAGTCATAGGTTTTTTTGGGGTTTCACATCTAATTGCCTGGGCAGGCTGGCCTGTGAAAGGCCTGTAAATAGGTTGAACAGCTTCAGGACAAACACACAATTTGAGAAAATAACAGCTGCTGTTTTTGCTGCTTAAATCACCAGTCACAGTGCCAGTTGTTTGACATGTGGTACACCTGAATCACTAGAGTATGTCTAAACATGTTTTAAAAGGTTGGAAACTGTTTGCAAGGGTGCATGTTTGAACACTTTTTGTTTCTGCAGCCATTTTTCAACTCAAGTGTGTTGTCTCTAGGCTTTGTTGCAAGTTTTTTGCTTGCCTGCAAGAGGCATAATGCTGGTCTGGATGTGGTTTTTGTTTGTGTGCACCCAAGCTGTCTCATGGGGGCCTCCCAAGTGGCATGATGGATGGTGGTGGAGAATGGAACAAGAGACCCACTGGTGGGCCAGGTGTGACCAAAACGGACAGTTGCTGTTTTCAGAAGAATACGAATGGCTGTTGGGTGCAGGAGGAAACCCACACCCTCCTGTGGCACCTCCAAGTGCTTGGTATGGCAGTTGGGGTGGCATGCCACAATGACACATGCCTGCTTGGGGTTATTTGCCAACACACCACCAACCTGAAACACCTGTTGCTGGTAGCTTGCCTGCAAGAGGCACAAGGTTTGGACCACCTGTTGCTGGTGACAGCTTGCCTCGAAGAGGCACAAGGCTTGCCTGAAAGAGGCACAAGCAGCAGCTCCAAAAGACCCCAAGATGCAGTGGATGAGGAAGATGACCTTGGAGACCCAATGGCTTCTTCCTCTGACACCAACTTGCAATGTTTGGATGAGCTGGCCTACCTCCTGGAGAGGTCAGGGAGGTACGACAACAGGGGCTACAGAGCCTCCATTAGGAGGCAATTGAGAAGATATTTGCAAAACAGGAACATGCCATTACCAGATTGGCTGGAGGACAAAGGTGCAAGATTTACTGTGATGCAGTTCAGGGATGCAAGCTTTGACTACATCCAATCAATTAAAGAGATGGAGAAGAGAAGACAGCAGGAAAGGGTACCACCTGTACCTGAAGATCCTGCAGATGCTGGGAACAGCTTGCCTGCAAGAGGCAAAAATGCTGAGCTTGAAAGGGTTTGCAGAGGCTTGGATGATTTGAAAGATGAGCTGACCTGCAAACCAGCAAACCCTCTGCCAGCTGTTTCTGGAACCAGCACTCCAGCAGCAACAGATGTTGCCATGGCAGAAGCTTCAGACACTGAGGGTTCAGAACTGAGTGTTCAGGTTGACCCCAGGAAGACACAGAGTGAGCCTCCCTTGTCACCAAGGTCAATGGTAGGTGCTACACCTGAAGATGCTGAACCCAGCTTGCCTGCAGAAGGCACAGGAGCTGGAACCAGCTTGCCTGCAGGTGGCACAGGAGAACCTGAAGGTACTCCCAATGCTGGAACCAGCTTGCCTGCAGGTGGCACAGAAGAACTTGAAGGTACTCCCAATGCTGGAACCAGCTTGCCTGCAGGAGGCACAGAAGAACCAGCTGCTCCATCCCCTACAGGTGGAACTGCAGCAACACCTGTGATGAATGGCTCTTGGCTGTTGGAAAATGCTCACCCCCAGGTACCAGATGATGTGAGTGACTTGGATACTGTAAAGAGCTTTGAAATAATTGATGAAAATGATTTGTAGGCTGTCAAAAGTACTGCAGCAATGACTAATTGCCAGAGGCTGGCCTGCAAGAGGCCTGTATATAGAGGATTGATTTTGGGCACTTGAACTAAGCAAGCAAAAAAAGAAGTGTGTGAATATAAATTGAAAGATATAAAAAATATTTTGTGAATATTTAAATTGTAAAATTTAACAGCTTTGCTTGGAAGCTGGCCTGTGGGAGGCCTAACTAACACATGCTGTTTTTTGGTTGCATTTTTTTGTGTTTTTGCATGATGCGTTTGTTACTGCAGTTTCTTGGCTATAAGCTTATCACTGCTAGGATGCCTGAGCCACTTCCCTGGGTTCCAGTTTGCCTTCCAACATTTGTCTTTGTGCTGTTGGTCTACTTTGCTGCTTTTGGGCTTTCGCATTGCCTGTGCATGTGGGCAGAAATATGTGTGGATTGCCATGAGAGGTGCAGAGGGTGGTGTAGATGGCTGCAGCAAAGAAGGATGAGACACAGGCAACAAGTGGAGATGCCTGATTGGGAGAACCTGAGCTAGAAGCATGCGGTTTTTTCCCATTGCCTGGACAGGCTGGCCTGCAAGAGGCCTTAGCACAAAGTCTCACAAGAATACAAGCCAATTATATTTACAAAATAAAACATATAAATAAAATAATAAATAGAAGATATAATNCTTTTGGGGCTGGACTGGTGAAATTTTTTTTGGTCCAGACCATCCTGAGGGAATTTTTTAAGGAACTTTTGGGGCTGGACTGGTGGAATTTTTTTTGGTCCAGACCATCCTGAAGGAACTTTTTTGAGGAGCTTTTGGGGTGGACTGGTGGAATTTTTTTGGTCCAGACCATCCTGAAGGAACTTTTTTGAGGAGCTTTTGGGCCTGAACTGGTGGAATTTTTTCTGGCCAAGATCACCTTGGAATTTTTTCTGGTAAGCAAAAAAAACCTTAAAAAACATGGCCTGATTTTTTTTTACGGCAGCTACTTTGAGGTTTAGCAGCTACCTGTTTTTTCTTCAACTTGACTGCCATGGCCCCAGCCCACTCCAGTCTCAAGAGGCCTGCTGCTGTGAGCTCCCCTGGAAGGAGTGTTAAGGTGAAGGCTGAACCGAAGAGTGCAAGGAAACCACCAGATGCTGCAAGCTTGCCTGAAGGAGGCAAAGGCTCTGAAGCACCTGCTTGTGAAGTTGCTGCTGACAGCTTGCCTGCAGGAGGCAAAGGTGCCAAGGCTTTGCCTGCAATTCCCAAAAAAGATGCCAAACTCATGAGTCAGAAAATGGGCAGGCTGGCCTCAAAGGGCAAACCAGAACTCAAGGAGCAGTACTCCCAGTGCAGAACACAAGCTGAAAAAAGAGACTTTTTTTACAATGTCTACTTGTTGGATCCTGATGTCTCTTCCAAAACAGTGAGGAAGTTTGACTCAGACAAACAGAAAGAGCAAGTTTCCACCATGGAAGGCTGGTGGACCAAGGAGCAGATTGCCCAGGACAAATGCATTCTGCCACACATGGACAACTACAAAGCCCTCACAGATGCCAGTGTGGCTGGCCTGCAAGAAAGGCCACACGAGGATGAGCAGTTGGCAAAGCTTGGTGTCATGCAATATGAATACACCTTTGTGGAAAAAAAGAAGAAACAGACCAAAGAGCAAGAGCTCCAGTTGCAGGAGCATGTGGAAGATGTGGCCACAGATGATTTCAATGCCATGAGGCTGGCCTTAGGTGGAGGCCCAAAACAAAAAACAATCACCACCAAAAGTGCCAATGTTGCTGGTGGCAGCTTGCCTGCAACAGGCAATGAGCAGCAGGTGAAGCCTGAGGAGTTGTACAAGCAGCAGTACAAAAAGACCAAAGGTGCACTTAGTGGAGTGCAGTCAGAATGCAATGGCATTGATATGGTCAAGGAAGTGCTGTCCCAAGTGGCTGGGTTTGATGACATGGTCAAAGGATACCAGAGTTGGTGGCTTTCCCTTCCAAAGCAGAGACTTTGGCAGAAGGTGAGGTGGAAAGCAAAGCTGAAGAGTTGCAAGCCCTTGGTCAGAAAATTCTTGATGGACACAAAGACATCAAGAAGCAGCTCACTGTCATCAAGTCTTGGGCCACCAACCCCAAGTGAGATTGTTGCTTCCCTTGTTGCTTAGGGTTTTGTGTTTTCTGCAGACTTGCAGCTGGCCTGCCAAGGTCCATTGCTTCCACAAGCTGGCCTGCAAGAGGCCTTTTGGTTTTCAGACTGAGGCAAAGACCTGGACATTGGTGCTAGCAAAAAAAGAAAAGAGTTTTCTTCACACTGAAGCAGTGCCTAGTTTGTCAGAAACCAACAATGCTCTGTCCATATGCACTGTGCCAGTTGCAATTGACCAGCCACACTTCTTGTTCCCAAGGCAGTTCTTTTTTTATGCAAGTACCAACCATCCCTGCAGGTGTTCCCAAGGCAGTTCTTTTTTTTATGGGCAAGACCCTTTCTGTTTTTTGGCATTGGGAAGAGCATGATCCAGCTGTATTAGTCAGGCCAGACTGGCTGCATGCAGTGGACCATGGCATTGGAGCTGACATTGCAGGTGGATTGCTTCTAGAGATGGCCAAGAACTGCCCTGGAAGAAGCTTGAAGGAAAGAGTGGCATCCTTGTGGCAAGATCTCCAGAAGGTGTACAAGGACAACAAAACAGAATACAGAATAGACACACTGACACCTCAAAAGTTGAACAAAGGAGGAAATGTGCCTACATTGAAGGCTTTGGCTGCACAAGTGAGGTTGCTGATGCCTCTGTTGCCCATACTGGCAGAAAAACACTTTGATTTCAGGATTCCTCACCAACTTGCTTGCCAGAAGCTGGCCAGGTTTATTGGCAAAGCCTACACCTATATGGAGAGCAATCAGCTTCAAAAGTTGCCAGAGGCTTGCCAGAAAGTGGCAGAGCAATACAAACAGCTCCAAACAGAAGCTGAAAAAGGTGATGATTTCAATTCCTGGCATATTATGCCCAAAATGCATTTGTTTCAGCATTTGTGTGAGATGGGTAGCTCCTGCAAAGATTTCTGGACATACAAGGATGAAACAGCTGGTGGAACATTTGCCAAATTCTTTGTGAGAAGGGGTGGCAAAGACAATCCAGGCCACAACTGCTTTGAAGTCTTGGAAAGGTGGGCTTGCTCCCAAGACATGCCAACCTTTTCTTGAATTTGCAATTGCACCTCCATGCAATATTGCAACACAGATGCCAGTGTGGCTGGCTTGCAAAAGGCCACATGCATGGGGACGAGCAGTTGGCAAAGCTTGGTGTCATACAGTATGAGTGCAAATTTGTGGAAAAAAGAAAAAGGCACAGCAGGGAGCATGCAGGAGCTCCAGTTGCAGGAGCATGTGGATGATGTGGTATAGTTGTTTCAAAGCTTGCCTGAAAGAGGGATCAATATGTAAAAGCTTGGTGTCATGCAGTATGAATGCAAATTTGTGGCAAAAAGAAAAATTAGGGCACAGCAGGGAGCATGCAGGAGCTCCAGTTGCAGGAGCATGTGGATGATGTGGTATAGTTGCTTCAAAGCTTGCTTGAAAGAGGCATCAACATCTAAAAGTATACATGTTTTGGCTTCAAGTAGAAGCCTAAAAAACAGGCTTCCATGGAAGCTTGTTTTTTTGGCTTCTAACATGATTTTTTGTAAAATGGTAAAAAATGTCAGAAGCTTAAAATTTAGGCTGGCTGCCCTTTTTAGAATCAAAGATTTTGAGCTGCCAGCCCAAAAAACAAACTTCCAGCTTAAACTTCAAGCTTCTCAGAAGTTCAAAATTCAAGCTTCTGTCCAAAATTTAGGCTGCCAGCCAAAAATTCTAGCTTCTCGGAGGTTCAGGGCATCCTCAATCCATCAAATTCAAAACGACATCGATTTCAAGACTTTGGCAATTCCACCACCAGCTCGTCAACTTCGGCAATGCGCATCAGCTTGGACAGGGCCTCGAATTAGAAACCACACATTTTGCACCACGATTTCGCCGCCTGCCAAGTCACCACCGGGGGGGAACCAGGTAAAATCAACCACATGGATGAACATCTGGCTCACCTCTTTCTGCAGCTCTTCCTCCACCTTCTTGTTGCGTTCGTACATCACGCGGCCTCACACCGAAGAAAAAAACATGACAACGAGAAAGAAGAGACGGAAAAAAGGAAACAAACTAAGAGACATTGTGACGCTACTCAAATGACATGTCCGCTGCACAGTCTAAGGCTCCTACGCCTTTCAGCGGTGGGCATCACATCCTAGTGGTGAGAGGTGCCTCGCGCGCATTAGGGTTCACAATTCGCCTGTCCCTGATCTCCTCGTCGTCGAGGCCCTGCATATGGCCGTGCGCGTATTGGCATTAGATAAGGCCCCCAAAGGAAATGGGACAGTGGAAGCAGAGATTTACCTGAAGTGAAATGCACTGCTAAACATCTACAAAAACCATAGAACCATGGGTCACCTAGCATTTGTGCAAAGTTCAGGTTTCATGGCGAGTTCCAAAACCCATAGGCTAGGCAGCATTTTATTTAAACTGAAAACAAACAAACCGTGCCGATTTTTGCATTCATGCAAATCACAAGCTAATCGACTCAAAGGCACGACTACCATGGTTTCGGATCTGGAAGGAATGGTGCATTTTTGGTCGGTAATCTTTGGGTACGGCTTAAACCCACAGCCGTACCCGGCCTTCTGGTGGTTCATCTCTGCTTTGCCAGTGCAAACAAGACATCACAAAGAAAAAATAAAGTCAACAAAAAAACGCACCACAGTTCCAAAGGCACCACAGAAACAGCAGGCAGCGAACTTGGGCCCAAAAGCCAGCGCGGAGAAAACCAAATCTCAAACAAACACAAAAGTACGGAAGAAAAAAAAGAACCGCTTGATTGAATATATCAACAGGCAGAAAAGACCGTCATCAGGCACAAAACTGACTCGCAAACGAAAGATACTGTCCCAATGGTGGGCTGCTTATTTGTTCCATTTTGTTCTACTATTTTTGCTGTTGTTGGTTGTGAGAGAGATATATACAGTAGATGAGAAGCACAACGCGTGCACAAAACACGCAAAAAAAAACAAAAAATACATTTAATGCATGCAGAACTGACAAATACTTCCAAGAAACGGTGTGAGAAATACACGCGTGTATTGAACCATAAATGCACAAATAGTATGCAAAATCTTAGAGATTAATCTTGACAATAATCGCTCACGTATAAGTACTAAGTGCATGTCTGTACATCTTCTTATTCCTATTCTTTATTGCTAGAATCATTCTTAAATAGATTTAAATAGTGTACATGGTGGTTGCTCATTGATTCCGGCAGCGAAGGATACTTCCTCTTGGATTTTTTTTTCGCAGAGCTGTGGCGATAGCGTTTGCTTCGGGCAATGGTGCTGTTTTCACCATGTTTGCGAATATCGCCTAGCTCTCCTTAGAAGAATCTTTGGCGCTGTTCTAGCCAGATTTGGTGCTGTCAAAATGAAATTCTGCCAAACATCAAATTGGCCCCAAGATCCGAACCACTCTAATGCCATTTCAAATTTCTCAAGTCTGGCCAGATTGTTCTGAATTTCCAAATTCACGCCTCACTGGCCAGCCAAACAAAGGCCCAAAAAAAACACCAGAAAAAGCACTAAAAACCAAGCACCGACGACTACGTGAAAATTTCAGAGCGGCCGGTTCTGTGCCAGCTTGATGGAAAATGGAGTTTCTCATCCGCCCATGGATGCCCCAATATAGGATGGTATTGCTTTTAGATGCTTTTAGATCAATGAATGCAAACTACGAACATCATGCCAAAGAAAATCTTCAAACAGTATCAAACAGTAATTTGAACGAGGCTTTGTGTTTTAAGTGCTCCAAAGCTGCGCATCGACATTGCGCAAAAGTCTTTCTTCCCGCCAACCATGCTCCCTTGCACAGCATTGCTTGAGGGTGGACCACACGCATCATTTCTTGGTGGAACTCCGCTTGGGAACCATGAGGACCAACCCCAGCCCTCCCCGGATTGAGACAGCAAGCAGAATGATTTCCAGAAGGGCTGCTACGAAAGCAACCTCCATTCAATTCCATTTTGAAAGCATGCTGTTCGCATTCCAAAAAATCCAAAGCCATACAACACGTTTTAACACTAGAGACGACCTGAATGATGAGAATCACACTTGTGTTGAGATCATCGAGAAACAACAAACACTGAAGAGCAATGATGTTCAGGATGACATGTGATGACATGTTAAGTATATCAACTATATATTTCTTCGTTAAAAGGTTTCTTTAAGTTTAGTCTACAATGATTCCCGAAATTGTCTAATCTGTTTCGCAAAGTAAACAAACAGCACTGGTTTTTACAGTCTGCAGCGGAAAAACGCCGTGAAAAACGCACAAAGAACGAAGTGCCAAGACGACTTCCACCGAGCGCCGGGACGACGACTTCGAAGTTCCATCACTGAGGCCGAGCATGGCTGTCTTGAATCCATCCTCGGTGACCGCAATGGATCATTGAATCATTCCTTCATTCACTACACGGGTCACCTTGAAACTTGATCTTGTTATTAGATGTAATTAGTTGGTTCATGTTGCAATTTCTGTTTTGGTTTAACAAACTGCGTAAATTGCTCAAGTTTTCTTTACCCCCAACACAAACCGCGACAGTTTCTGTCACACCCCTTGTCTTCGAAGCAGTGGTTGCTGCAGGAATCAAATATGTTACAATATCCTCCCACCCTCAAGGGCAAATTGCAACATCCCTTCCTTCACAGAGTCACTCTTGTGCATGTTTTCCATGTCACCCCCTGGTGGCTGCACTAAGAAGCCAGCCACCGTGATCTGCAAAGGGTCATCAACGCAGGTGGGCCTTGGTGTCAGGCTATGGCACCAACATTGCAAACGAGTTGACTTTACTTCGAGGAACCCAAGCAATAAAGTAACACAGTGACAATGCATTGCTGAGTTTCTATTTCTGCACCTTAATTTTGAACTACGAAATGTTGATTGGTTCTACAGTACAGGACAGCCGGATTGCAAAATCATCATGTTCCCCCCAACTATTCTTAGAAGGCCAATGTTGTCAGCTGTGACTGGTTGTCATGTTTTCAAAGGACTTTCTGGGGAATGAAATGAAGGGACAATAAAAACTGCCGCGCAATTGACCTGTTTGAGCCACCAGTTCCGGCACACAAATCCTAGCAACAACAAAACGACAACAGTTTGACACCCTTTTGCAGATTTCTCACAAAGTATTCGAGCATGCAACTGGTGTCCTTGTAAGAATACTCCTTCGAATCCGGTGGTTTTCTCCTTTCAGAGGTTTCTTGTGGCCATTAGAGGTTATGGAGAGCATTGTTGTACATACACAGCAGGGACCTTGTAGTGGAAACCCTAACGCTACATCGATGGTGGAGGAAGCAACAGTGCATGATTTTTTACCATTTTGTTTGCTTGATTGTCCTCCCTACCTTTGCACCAGCATACTTTTGTCACTTTTGTCAGATATTCATTGTGCAACTCAAGTGACCTGTGAGTCTCTAAAAACCATGCTGGTGCAACAAGTTGCAAACCACACACCAGGATACTGTACGAAACGGTAGCGATACAATAGCAGAACTGGCCTTGATACTTCCTTCTCTTCACCAAACCAATCTCGAATTCCCTGCGAAGGTTGCTTGATGTCGTTGAGTGACACAAAAAACACACACGGCCGGCCTGGGTCAGCTGCTGTAGCATGTCCGGAAAGCGCAATGGAATTCAATGCATCAAGTTCCGTTCCGTTGAGTTTAATGCTTTAGCACTGGTTTTGAACGTATGCGAAATCCTGCATATCCTTTTGTTGATCCATATTTCCATCATGCTTTTGGATGTTTCTGGCCTAGACTCATTCTGAGACCAGGTGCTCACATGTTGGCTTTGCATGCTGTCCTTGTGCAGCTGAAGCATATTGAATTCTTTCAAAGTTTGGGCCCAGAACCCCGATAACCCGAGAACAGTCATGCAAAATGCCAGCCAGTTCACCAGTTCCTCCCATTGTTTCATTTGTGCTTGAGACCCAAAGGCTTGCAAGCAAAGCGTTTCAAATCTTTTTGCATGGTCCCATTCGCAGCGAAATCTTCAGTCTCCATCCTGTGGCAACATGCTAATCACAAAAGCCTCAGTCGATGTCTGATGAAACCATTGCAGCAACAAATATCAACTCTAACGATCAAATAATTATCCAAATTTACACACAAAAAACACGAACAAATATCAACGACTCTGTCTGCGGGCCTCCGAGAACGTTGTCTCACCCTCATCAGCCTTGCCACCCTGCCATTGGAGCAACACTGACAGACCAACTAACGCATGAACATGATATCAATATCTGATACAAGCTGATACAAACATGCAGAATGATCCACTCTTGAGGACTTGGAGTAGTTTCAGGAAGAGTCTGGTTTGTAGTCTTGTCAAGCAAAGTCGTTGGGCATGACGTAAGTCACATTGTGATAGTGCGAAGAAAAGCCTGTCACACTGACACTCTAGAGTTTTTTCTGTAGTTGTACTTCCCTCACAGTCTGAAGGTGTGACTGAGAAACAGTCTTGAAGCAGGACAAAGCAGGATAATTGCAAACACCATCAAAGCATGATCATCAACAAGCCACTACTCGGCCTTGTGCTTTGACATTTCTTTCAAATGCTTGCCCGCGTTGCTGCTGCCCTGGTCAAGGGGATCACTTGACCATGTACATGTCGCATCTCATCCGTATACTTTTTTACACTCTCGTCTAAACTGCTACAAACAACAGTGACAAACAACATCAGTGACATCTCGCCTTTCTGACAGAAAGGTTTCTATTGATTACAACGCCATTTACACAAAGACTTGCCCGACGGATCGCCCAACATGCCAGGTGAAACCGTCGTAGTGCTTTGTACAGGGCAGCAGCACAAGATTTGGGATCTCGCCCCACTTTGCCTTCAAAAAAGATGTTTCAGGTTTTCATATGTCGAACCAAGAAGCTACAAGACTTGGAATCTTTCCATGCACTCTCGATGCGATTCTCTCTTCCAAATTGAACCTATGCACATCTTACTATCATAATGACCTAGTATCAAATCTTCTTATCTTGTGTAGGATGCCAGGTCCATGAACCACGCCTAATGCACGTTGCACCAGCAAGTGGCTTCTCAAAACGGATTTGGTCCCAGGACCTCAGTGCTCGCAAGATTGTTGCAAAGGTCAAATCATGTTGAATCCATGTCGTATATTTGCAGCAAAATGTCATGTCCACATGCAAACACATCAGGTCACAGAATACAAACACACGAAACTTTTGCTCTGGGATCTGGTATTGAGGATATCTTTTTCCTTTTTGAAGATGGGACTCCGAAATGTCGAAAATGCCCAGGAGAGAAGATGAAAACTCTACAAACAAATACAAGATAATACAGTCCACAAGTCACATCAAGTTGCCAAATTGGATCCAAACGGCACAAACGGGAGAGGCCCAAAAA
>DF243492.1:22438-38951 GCA_000507305.1 Breviolum minutum Mf 1.05b.01 | reverse complement strand
AGAAAGAATCAAAAGAGAGGGTTAAATAGGAAAAATTTGAATCCAATCTAGGACCAACCTAAATGGTTGCGAGCTAGAAAGAATCAAGAAGAGAGAGTTGAAATGAAAAAATTCGATCCAATCTAGAACCAACCTAAATGGTGGAAAGGGTCAAGAAGAGAGAGTTAAAATGGAAAAATTCGATCCAATCTAGGACCAACCTAAATGGTGGCAAGCTAGAAAGGATCAAGAAGAGAGAGTTAAAGGGAAAAATTCAATCCAATCTAGTACCAACCTATGGTGGCGAGCTAGAAAGGATGAAAGCAAAAGAGAATCGAGGCCGTCCTACGCACCGCTTTGAACCTAGTGTCTTTCGTGTACTAACCACTATTGTGGAATTCCACCACTGGACACTAACAGCTTGAGCCAAAAGGGCTACAGGGAAGAATTAGAAGTACAAGACAAAGAAGGTACAGGCAGCCGCCCTACAACCTGTTTCAGACTTGAAGTCTTTCGTATACTAACCACTTTTCGTGGAATTCCACTGTCGGACTCTTGAACCGGAACTTGAGTCAAAGAGATACGGAATAGAACTTAGGTGTTCTTACTTGAGTTTGTACTTAGGTTTTTAAACCGAAGTTGCGGCTTGATTTTAACTTGCATAGTTGCATGATGCTTTGGTCATCTTTTTGACACTTGAGTAGAGATTTTGAGCGTTAGGTTTCTTTGTCCAGTTTGAACGGTTGTTTGGCTCAAGGCCACGATCACTAATGGCGGAATGGCTGAAGCAGAGCACCTTCTTCAGTCAACCTATTAGTAGAAGCCGATACGCTAGAAGCACGCAGGGCAAATTGAAGCAACTTTACCGAAGCAGCAGCAAACAATGATCCACGTTCTCTTAGAAAGATGGAAGCGAAATTCTCTTTCTTCTCTTTGTTTTCAGATCCACGAAGGGTGCATCCTGTGGATGTAAATCAGTTCCAAGGCCAGGCTGTGCATCGATTGCATCAAACAGCACATCCAATTAGGATTCAGAAAAGACATGACTGTGCTTATGCACTACCGAGTCCTGAATGGATCCCATGTAAACGAAGTCTTTCAGGCTGTCCTCATTGCACAGGAGTCTGTTGCGAATCGAGGAAAGCGAACCGAAAACAAGCTGTGGAAACGGGTCGTCCTGTCAGAGACAGAGTTTGCATGGCTACCCTCCAAAATTGCATGGACCTTTTGTAGTGATGCTCCACGTAGGCGACGGAACTGCCAATATCTGGCCTTCAATGAAGCGCACATGGGGCTACAGAGACGTACGTTCCAAGTAAATATCCTCATTGCGGATATGGTGTTCCTTGGGATACAAAAAGTGTGGATGAGTTTGCGGTTTCCACCAACATGGTTCTGCTGTGCCTGCTACACTACCGAACGTGTTAGCCTGCAGAGGAAACTTTTCAAAGGACAGCGTCAAGCCACAACACTACTACAGCACGGAGTAATAACAGCACTCTTGCACAGCCTTCTAACGTTTGCTCGTGATCCTCACACCAAACGATAAGATCTTTTCAGAGAACGTGTGCAATGGCTGACTCATCCAGATTCCTACAGTTGGTTCCCATCGTTAAGAGCAATGGTCATCTTCTCCGTCCACTTGGCAACTAGACTGTAGTGCGAGCATTCCTGGTGGAAGCTTTCTCCACAACTAATGATCACCTGTTTTCCGCGTAGACGTTATTACAGAAGGCTGGTGGGATATTGAAACTCGTTTTGCAGGCAGGACTCTTTGCAAGCTCCGTGATACCCGCCAATGAACCCACTTTATCTTCTATGGTGAGAAGACTCAATGTCTTCAATTCAGTTACGTCCAATTTTGGATTATAATATACTGACTGTAGGGCGCTCTGTCCGAAACCTTCTTCGCAAGAAGATCGCATCTTAGCAGCGAGAAGCAAAAAAAAGAGAGGTTGATTTCACTACGTTTCACCAGCGAGATTGGAATGGCTCTGAGGGTTTTCCTCGCACTTCTCATCTGCTGTAAGGTGGGTTTTCCATATGGAAACCTTTTTTTAATGGCCACTAATCTGCTAATATGTTCAAATCTTTCCTTTCCTGGTATCCGATGATCACTTAGATGCTTGTTTTGTTTGAACTTTGTCAGAACTTCAGTACTTGTGGCCATTTGCACGCTTTGCATTAATTATCGATGTTAAACATCTGTTTTTGTTGTTGCAGACGCGTCTTTAACACCTCTGTTCAGCTGACTGAAGGGCGTTCCGCCTGGGAGCAACCCAAGCAGCTTCCAGCAAAAAAAGACTCAATGTGCTTGGTAAAGGCATGTGCCGCTGCATTCTCTTTAATAACCACCATGACCTTGAGAGTCGGGTCATAACGAGCAGCTTCCAATCATTGCGGCAGCCGCCCAGGTTTTTCCTGCTCCAAAAACTTCACTGAATGGGCAATCTGAGTGACAGTCACAGTACGCAGAGCAAATTGGAGCAACTGATGCAGCAAACAATCGACCACACTCCTCTGGGTAGATGCAAGTGAAAGTTTCTTCCATCCGGGGCCCATGCCCTGCACAGCCGTCAGGGGCCATGTTGGTGAAGACTGCAAGTTCTTCCGCGCTTCTTGTGTCACCAAGGAACATGAATATGTTCGCTTGGAACGGGAGGAAAAGCAAATTTCTTTTAGAGAATTACCTGGTAGAAAGCTTGATGGATCGCTTTCTGTGTTAGAGGTGAGCCGTTCTAAGAAACTCAAATTCCCAGGAATTTTTTTGCCGTCCGTTGCCATGGTTCAAAGACAGGTCACCCTTTGATTCTACCCTCTCACACTCTCTGGCAGTCTGCTACGTGGTTTGGTTTTGTCGCTTTTACTGTTTTTGTCATTTCTTGCAAATAGTTTACATCCAATGATTCCTGTTAGCGACTGCACAGAAAGGCAATGAGTTTTTTCGCCCATTGGGTATGGAACATTTCTACGATTCTTTCGCACTCGAGTCCCAGATTAGTGTCCGTCGGGAAGCTCTGCACTTGTTTGGCTTGCGAGAAGATGAACTACTGCCTGACCTGCATATTACCAGAGATGGGGTGTTGCGTATCAGGCTTGGTGCCCATCAAGAACATCGTGTCAACCATGTGGCACGGGCAACTGACCGGACTAAAGTCTCGGCAGATGTAATCCAGCTGGCAGCTCATGAAAAGGATCCTTCGCCTGAACAGGCGATGTCGGAAGGTACGGGCAAACCGACGTATGCAGTTCAAGGTTGGCAATTATCGTGATGGCTGTTGGGAGAGCAACATCCGTTTGCTAACAGGCACCATTAAAGTTGACTGGATACAGTTGCCAGTTGAGCAGTACCTCGCTACGCTACCTACGTTGAAACAAGGTGTCATTGCTGGGGTATTCAGGCAGAAAGGTGCTGCCCCCTGGGGAATTACTAGGGCGGAAAAGTTGCAACTCTCAGTTTTTCTACCCAATGATCTGTCTTTGGAGGATTGGTGGCCTACCAACGGTCTGGCCGGAGGTCTCTATGATGGGGGCTGACAATCTACGCAAGGTTGCTGGCTATGACTTTCATCACCTGAGGAGGAAGTATGATGTCAGAACCATGTGGGGGGATCTTGACCCACAATGGCGGCTCTTACAGAGCCAGCTCGAGGCTAGGGGACCAGGCTGGTATTCACCTGCTGATCTCAAGGAGCGACTCTTCACAAACAAGTCCAAGCGGCCTGGTGATGACACGAAAGAGGCTTTGCGTACTGATGGAAATACTATAGCATGGCAGGCTTGGAATGTTGCTCATCACCTCATGTGGCAATCGTGCAGACCTGGCCCACCATTAGTGTTTCCTGGTGAAAAGGAGCTTACCCGTGCCATGTATGCCCAGATCGGCGAGGAAGAACAAGTCATTTCCCCTCCATATACTTGCACTCCGCTTGATGCATCTATGAGGGGACGGAAGAAGAGAAAGCAGGGTGAGGACAATGCCCTGGCGGGGTAGACAATGCCCTGCAGTAAGTATTCCCTGGCAAGCCTGCGTGGCTGCTTCACTTGCCGTGGAAGTAGGCAAGTAATATTCCATTACAAACCTGGCTCTTCCAGAATCAGTGGGGTTCTCACTGATGTCACTGACATGAGTACTGGCATGCATGGCTTCTTTCTTCACCGGAAGGGCATGCATGGCTTCTCTCTGCATTGATACTGGCCGTGATTTCAAGGAATGTTACTTCTGCTTGGGTGACTCTCATTATGCACGTCGTGGCAATGGTGGGCCACAAGATCCGAATGGATGGAAGTATGGTATTCTACGAGCTGCTGAAGAGGTTGTGAGAGCCGGGGTATTGAGCTATGCACCAGGTAGTGAGAGCGAACACGTTTCACCCGTCTCACCTTTCATAGATTGGTCAGGTTTTGTTGGTTGGTTTCGGTTGTTNAAAAAAAAAAAGGCAACGGAGGGCACCGCAAATGTTGAGTTGCTTTTTTTAGCTTCTAGCTCGCAGGGTACGTGTTCCGGGCGATTCGCCCTTCGGTCAGCCACACCAATGCCAATAGGACAATTCTACGTTCGTTGAAACAACAAAAACGTTCAAAACCACGGGCCGAAACAATGAACGAATGCATCAAACAAATTCGAAACCAAATTAGTCTTCCGGAAGAGTGCGTCAGAGACGAAAAATTCCGGAGTCGGTCACTAATGGTCCATAAAAACAAGAATCGGCAGAGAAACCATGGGGTTCCAGATACGACTAGAGGCACATTCGATCATGGAAGAGGAAGTACCGATCACATGCACACATGTTAAAAACCAATAGGTTCGCTCTGAAGGGTGAAGAATACAATTTCTTTTTAGCTGCCAGCAGCTACGGTGCGTGTTCCGGGCGGTTCGTCCTGGAGTCAGCTATCTTGATACGAAAAGGACCATTCCACGTTCGTGAAAAGCAACAAAAACGTTCACAATCATTGGCCAGAACAATGAAACGAATTGATCAAACAAACATTAGCCCGAACAATGAAACGAATTCATCAAACAAACAAGAGAAGAATCGTTCGAGAGACAGAACGCAATGCTTGTCAAGCTTTTGTAAACATCTATGTACGCTAAAGTATCGGCCCAAAAGCACATCAGCTTGCTGTAGTGGTTTTAGAAAGGTTGTTTTTTATCGCGCTAAAACCGGTTTGGATCGATGCAGTGTTCAGAAAAGTGCTTGCACTTGAGCTTGTAACTTTCCTAGAGAAGTTATTCTGTTCAGTCGTGTTCCAAGCTGCTGGATCTCCAAAAGTTTTGTACTTTCGTATTCCAGTTTGCAGCATAACAGTACATGGTTTTGACTGGATCTACCGCGGATGAGATTTTGGAACCTCATTTTGCAAGTGGTGGTAGCTGGACCTGGCTAAGTCTGCTACAAGTCTCCGTAGCCTTTTGGCTCAAGCCCTTTGGCTCAGGCCGTCTCGGTTCAAACCCTCGTGGGCAGGTAGTAGGAGCGTCTAGACTCCTGTTGTCACTGACAACGGTGGTTAGCTCTTATTTGGTACTACAGCTGATTCATCTTGCTTGGCTGGTTCGAGTTGGCGGCATTTTTTCCGTGATTATTTCATCAGTGGTAGTTTGAACCTGAATTTAGGGGCTCCACGCTTTAGTGGATACCTCCAGAACAGGCGAAGTTGTGGCCTACGGTGCTCCTGTTGTCACTGGGAATGGTGGTTAGCTCTTATTTGGTATTACAGTAAGAGGGCTGCAGGAAAGCAACTGCAATCTGACTACTCCAGATTTTTTGGCGGCAGGCCCAGCATGAGGGCTGCAGAATAGCAACTGCAATCTNACTCCAGATTTTTTGGCGGTAGGCCCAGCAAGAGGGCTGCAGGATAGCAACTGCAATCTGACTACTCCAGATTTTTTTGGCGGCAGGCCCAGCATGAGGGCTGCAGAATAGCAACTGCAATCTGACTACTCCAGATTATTTGGCGGCATGCCCAGTATGAGGGCTGCAGGATAGCAACTGCAATCTGTCGAATCCAGATTTTTTGGCGGCAGGCCTACTAAGCAAGCTGCAGGGATTTCATCATGGGTAGTTTAAACCTGAATTTAGGGGCTCCACGCTTTAGTGGATACCNTTCTCCGTAGAAATGAATGTGGTTGTCTCCACGTCCATGGTGCTGCTGTCTTGGGGACGGACCTTTTTACCTGGGACACGGCGCCTTTTGCTGACGGTGCAGTACTGAGAGGACTCTGAGTGGCCGGTTTGTTTCACCCGCTGCTGTGCAGTTTTTGTGGTTTCACCGCTTTGTTTCCAAAAGGCACAGTCCTTTTGCAATTACTTTTTGCATGTTTGTTCCAAGGATTCTTTTCGAATTTCCAGTTGTTGACCGACAATGTCTCGTACTCGCTCGGCAATGCAGGAAAAAAAAAGCTAAGTCTGCTACAAGTCAATTTTAGAACTCCAGATTGTAAGACTTATGGCTTTGCTTCTACTCCGGACAAAATTTTTAAGCTTCCACTTTGTAAGGTGTGGTCTGCCAGCAACAGAATTTTCGTATCTAAATTGTCAGGTTTGTGGTCTTTACTGCACCTTAAAACTGTAGTTTAGAGGCCTGCTTGTGACGGAATTTGGTGCTCCAGATTGCCAGGTTTGTGGTTTGACTACCTGCCGCGATTACATTTTGGAGCGATTTTGTAAGATTCAGATTCATGGTCTTGCTGATCTGCCAGTGACAGAATTTTCGTACTCCAGACTTTCAGGTTTGTGATTTTTGACTAGGCCTGCCGCGGATGAAATTGATTCATTTTGCAAGACGGAGAGTCTTTGTTGAGCCTGCCAGTGAATTTCGTACTCCAGATTGCCAGGTTTGTGGTCTTGACTGGGCTTGCTGCGGATGAAATTAATCCATTTTGTAAAGCTCATGGTCTTTGCTAGGCCTGCCATGGATGAAATTTTGGGGCTCCATCATGGTCTTTGCTTGGCTTGCCAGTGACAGATTTTTCGTTCCCCAGATTGTCACGTCTGTGGTCTTGACTGGGCCTGCGAAGGACGAAATTTTGAATTCTCAGTTTGAAAGATTTGTGGTGGTTGCTGGGGCTGGCCGGGCCACAGGTGAAATTTTGGAACTCCAGAGGCCACGGAGTTTGAGGCTTGATGGTCTTTGTTGGGCCTGCCAGTGACAGAATTTTCGTACGAGAGTTCCAGGTTTGTTGTCTTGATTGGGCCTGCGACGGACGAAATTTTGGAGGTCCATTTTGTAAGGCTCATGGTGTTTGCTGGGGTTGCCTGGGCCTGTCACCGACACACTTTTGGAGTTCCAGTTTGCTTTCTTCCGGTCTATGCTGGGGTTGCCGCTGCCATGGACGGAATGTCTTGCTCGTTTTTGAGCTCTCAAGTGCTGAACGAGTAAGATTCGCTGGTTGTGCTGGCCGCACCTGCTTGCTTTGGTTGGTCTCTGTTGTGCTGTGCCATCTTCCTCCGGAAGTGAGATGATTTGGCTGGATCCCTTGGTTGGGTTGTCTTGGTGCTGCTGCTCATTGTGAAATGAATGGGATCTACACGTCTATTTTTTTGTAGAAATGAATGTTGTTCCCACGTCCCGGAGGGCAGTAGTCATGTAGACGGATTCATTTTACTGGGCTCGACGCTTCTTCATTGTGGTGCAGTGCTGAGGGGACTCTGAGCGGCCTTTTTGTTTCACCTGCTGCTTTGCAGTTTTTGTAGTCTCACTGCTTTGTTTCCAGAAGGCACTGTCCTTTTGCGAATTAAGATTTGCTTTCTTGGTTCCAAGGATTTACTTCCTTCTGTCATTAAGAGCGATTTCTGAGCGAATTGGGGAAAGCCCAGTTTGTGAGTTTAGGTAGTCTTTTCTTTCCGTCAGGACATTATGTCCGGAGACAGTCTAGTACATAGCTACTTTTCTGGTGACCTACGACTGCCACTATCGTCATGATGCGCGCAGCAATGGTTCAAAAAAAAAGTAAACATCTATGTACGTTCCGTTCCACATCTGCCACGCATATCGCATTTGAAAGCGCCGCGCACATCTATGAACGTTTCTATTGCCACGTACCCGCAAATCTTCGCTTTGTTGTCTTTAGAAGTTGCTTCTGGCTAGACCCGATGTTTTGTTGTGTTTGGATGTTTTGGATGTTTTAGATGTTTTTTTTTGGTTGGACAGGAACTGGATTGATAACTCTTTTCTTTTACCAACGGTGGTACCTGGTCCCACTCAAAAGTCTCGATTTTCTGACAAGTGTTCCTTGTTCTCGTCCAACGAAAAAGATTATGTTTCACAGGATTGGAATTGCAGATCATAGTAGCTAGCAGAAGGGTGACCGTCCGGATCTTGGTTGATCCATACAAGATCCAAAAATTGAAATCGAAAAAATGATAATCTGTCTTGTTCGAATGATCTTGCGACAAAACCAATGCTTGTGGTTTGTTTGAGACTGTGTCTCCATTTGCTTCTCATCAATGTTTTCGATTTCTACCATTGCTTTCTGTTCGCCGGTTTTGTTTGTGCATCGCGGAATCATTCAAGTTTTGTCTTTTTGGAGAAAGCTGAGCGGGCTGCGTCGGTGATGTTTCACATGTCTCACCAAGTTCTAGGTTGGTCAAGTTGCTTGCACTCTTTCCTAACAGGCATGCAGAGACCTTTACCTTCTACAACTTTGTTTTACCGGACTTCATGTTGATTTTATGTTACAATCTTGATATCCAGTAGGTCGATAGCGTCGATCACCCCTGCCGATGCACTCTCGTCCAAGGTATCTCCACACCATAACATCTCATGTAACGCTTGGGTACGGCGCAATTCAATGACAAAGACTCCGGAATGGTCTCTCTGTCTTTGACTTTATCGACTTCGGAGCTAATTAATTCGTTGTTGTGCATTGTTTAATTTGTTTAATTATTTGAACGTTTTGCAATTCATTTGAAAAGTCCGTCTTTTCATTGCGTCGCTGACTGAAAGGCTTTGTCCGAGACCTACGAGGCACTCAAGCAGCACCCCGCAAAAAAAAACTCAAGTTTTGTTTTTTTGGGCTCTTCAATATTGTCAATTTTTTTCTGATACAACCTGACACGCCGCGTCAGCAAAAGCAGGCATACCGTCCCGCATACCTATAAGTCATTTTTCGGTTCCAATTCAAACTTTTTCGAAAGTTTTCTCTTTTTGCCGCTTCAGTACATATTTTCTTTTTTGGATAGTGTCGCGTCAAAGGGCCAAACCAACATGTTTTTGTTTTGGTTTGGATATTTTTGTGTGTTGTCAAGTTTCCGATTTGGTTAGTGGAAATGGTTTCGGGAGAGGCGTTTTGGTTCCATGTTTGAAAATATTTACAATGCTTTGATAACATATTCTTATTTTTCGTGAATTCCGTGCCAACATACGATTTGAGCGATGTTTCCAAGTGAATTGACATTTGCAGTTGTGTCGGCCCTGGTGTTATGATGGAAACGAAAGTTAGTTGAAACTAGACATTGCGAACAGAAACATTTTTTTGCAATCGTATAAAAAAAAAAATTGCAATATGCAACACATGTTGTTTTTGTTTTGGCATGCTGCTCGGAACTGGTAGTCTTCAGGCTCCTTCACAATGGCTATTTTGTTTCCACATCTAAACAAATTTTTTTTTGGTGTATTGTTGTTTTACTATGGAACTACAAAATGGGCCCCTACCAGTCACAGTCATAAGTATTCATAAGCAGGGTTGTAACTCCACTTAAAGGAGTGGATAACCCCAATTACCCACTTATTTTCGGCCATTTAACGGGGTGATAACTCCATTTGTAACTTTTTTGGAACGTTTCTTGTAGCAATTCATCAACTTGTTCTTTGAACATCGATGGCCACCGCCATGACCGGAGCCAAATTGCAGAACCTTCGTTTCTAAAAACCATGTCACGATGTCAAATGTTTTTTGAGCTGAATGTTAGGGTTTGATGGTTGGCAGGGGTGGTTTACAGTGTCAAAAAAATCGAAAATCATTGTGAAGGAGTGTGTGTTCGTTTTTGCGAGCAATTTGGATGTTTCTTGTTCCATGTAAGGAAATACGTCGACGTGGATTTGAATGCCACCATCAAACGGTATGACGAATTGTGGGAAGTGCAGGATGGCCGAAAGTGGGGAGAACAGTGGTTGACATCGCTGGATCATGATGAAGATGAAGATAAGGATGAGGATGAGGATGAGGATGAGGATGAGGATGAGGATGAGGATGAGGATGAGGGTGAGGATGAGGCTGAAAATGAGGATGAGAATGAGAATTAAAATGAGAATGGGGATGAGGATGAGGTTCCCACATCCCATACCCAACACCTGTGTGTGATTTTACCATATTCCCGAAGGTTGTTATTTTTTTTGTGCAGGACCCCGAGGAGAATCCCTACAAGAGCAAGTACATTGCGAGAGAGATGCTGGAACTTGCTGTACCTGGGAATTGAGAGATCATTAAAGAACACCTATTTTGGGGGGATCAAACAATCATATCTATGGCAATTTTCAGGCATTTACCTTATTATAAACATGAACTAGGTGGTGATTTCAAGTATTTTACGATTTGATCTCTTGGTTGGATTCAAGTCGAAATTGTCCTTGATGAAACTGCTGTTGATAGAGTTTGGGTGATTTGCTGGTGAACCATTTTCAGAGCTTTTCTGAGGTGAAGGATTTGGAAAAACTGATTACAGAGGAGTCTGGTGGAGATAGTGATGCCCTCTCCATGGCAGGAGAAGTCTTGGCAAGGCAGGGGAAAGGGTGAAGTTTTTTTTTGTGTTCTATTCTTTCCCGCCCGTTTTTTTGGAGGAAAATCTCCGACCTAAATCGAACACTTTGAGATTTTGGGTCGGCAAAAGGACAGTTTTCTTTACCTGAACTCCAGACATGGATTTGTTTCAGTGAAGCAGTTGTGGATGATGAATGCATGGATTTCTTTCGTGGATGATGTGTAATTTGATGATTTGATGTTCCCACTCCTACATCTTGGGAAACCTCTTTTTTCTCAGAAATTTCAATTTCTTGCGCCTTCCCAGATGGCCAAAAAATGGGCTTCCCGGTCCGAGATTGGGAATTGAGTCCATGATTCATATATTTTTTGCCTTATTTTCAGTAAGTTTAAGTTTTCTATGTACACTGGGCAAAAAACATTGACACGCCTTACATGGAGCTTTGATTTCCAAGTTTACTGGGGCTAAATCCAGCGGGATGTACCGAGACTTGATGAGGCTCTTCCTTTTCCTGGGCAAGAACCTCTACTATTGCGAGGAGGCAAGTTCCGAGTCGCATTTTTTGTTGATTACTTCAAGTTGGGCCAGGCCAACTGCCACCACTCACAGGAACTGGTTGGTGTTCAGTTCCACTATGGTAAACATGTAACATGCCTTCCATTTCCAGATGTCCATTCCAATGAAGCCGGTTGAAAGTTGCGGATCTCAAAGATGTTTAGTTCAATGTTTTTTTGAAGTTCCATGATTTATCTGTTCCAGGTTCCAAGTTTCCCGTTGGAAAGTGGTTTCGGGAAAAAAATTCCAACTAAAGGAACTAGCACTGGCTGGCCCGAAAAGTATGGAACGAGGGAAGTTTCATCCCCATAACTTATGGTATCGTTTCATTCCCTCATTCCCTTTTCTGGCCACCCAGATAAAGCTAGGTAGGGCTCCGAGTTTTTTTAAAGGAATTCATGGAAGCTTCCCCCTTTTATGAGAACCTTAGGAGACCCACCGGAGATTCGCTTCCGACTCACCACTCACGGGGGTGCAGGTACCTGGTGCTGAGAAGTATTTCATTCGATCGTTGGAGCGATACTTACGTTCGCCGTTGAGATTGGAACCGGAACCCTTTTGCTTTATCCAGGTTGGGGGGGTGTGGGTGTGGGGGGGTGGTTGGGGTTTGTAGATGGGTTGACCGGGTAGATGAAGATAGGGTTTTTGGTTTTTGTTTTTGTGTGGGACAGTTTGTGGGTTGGTGAATGTGGCCATGGCCGTTATTATGAGTATTTTAGGTAGTTTCATTTTCAATGGGCTCAGGAAGATGGTTGATTTACTTCAGTTTCTTTTGGGATTATTTTCTTGCAGTTCGACAGAAGCGGTGCAGGACGTCTTCAACCAGCTGGGGATGCTGTGGTGCAATCGTGGTGGGCACAAAGCCGGTGTGCTCAGAGATGTTTTGGTCATGTGGGAGATTTCCTGCTAAGTGGGATGTGGTAGGCCTTGAAATTCTATGTTTGCATTGTGGATTTTACATGAAACAGTTATATATCTCAAAGAAATTTGTTTTCGAAAGTGAATCATCCCCACAATCATGCTTTGACTTCTTCTCGAAATTCCTGTTTTTTTGGTGCCGCAAAGTTTGAATTTGAAGCAAACGGCCGACAATACTTGACCTATGATGGTTGCTGGGTACTGAGGAAGGTATGAACTTTCTACGACGCGCCCAAGTGATGTACCATCAGCGGCCACAAGCAGTGAAAGATGTGTGTGAAGAGCGCTGTGAGAATAACTACACCATGACTATGCCACTTGACAGGAAGGCTTTTTGGCGAAGCTGAGGATGCTCAACAGCTGTGGTTTTTTGTTTTTAATCTTCCATTGCACCCATAAGAAGTGGATGCATTTTTATGGAGTGGAAGGGCGCATAATGGTTGAAGACACCCAAATCCTTGTTTTTTTTGTGACATCACTTGGGTGTCAAAAACTTCACTTTTCTCCAAATCATCACCTTTTTCGAAGTAGGTGAGAAGTTGGAAAGTCGCCCCTTTTTTATAAGTCATCTCCCAGAAATGGCTGACACTTCACCCAAACAATCCAATTTCCACTTGTCTCCAAAAATGTCTTATCTGGAGATCCCAATTTTACAAGTTCTTTTAAGGGCTTTCCCGAGTCATTCCTGCACCGCCGAAAAGGTTTTATTTAGCGCAAGCCTATGGCGCACTGCAAAAACCTGCCTTGTCCGCGCGGTTTTGTGCTGAAACCATGAGTCGTCAGCTCGAGGCCTTGGTCGTCATTGGATGAAGTTTCCATGGGATAACTGAAGAGACGGAAGCCACGTTTCCATGGCTGGCTGGAAAATGCTGCCATGAATCAGTCGATGTATTTATCTATTGTTAAATGGGAAATTTTCCAGCGTCAAGTCATGTTAGTTTTATATTCCCACGTTTCCAAGCACATCTTAGGTCACGTGTACCATAGATGATGATAGTAAGAGAATCCTAAAATCAACCAAACCATGCAGGTTTAGCAATATACAAATTAACTTAGAACAAGTGGGTTGTACACTTTTGGACTTTTTTCCACTAACAGATGGTCTTCAAGGACCTGGAGACCAACTGATATAACCTTCCCTTTTTTTGGACGTGAACTTCATTGCCGAAGCCGGAGGTCCCGATTGTTTTATTTTTACTACATGGAGATATCCATGTGCATCCTGATATCTCACAATATTCTTTATAGGTGTATCCTGATATCCCACGAATCAGTCAAATCTTTTTTCTAGACCCAAATGATATTCCTATCAGAATCAAGGAGCAACCAAGCCCCCTGTTCTTATCACGTTGATTCGGTACGCACCACCCCGGATTCGATTCGAAAGCCTGGAGCGCGCGCGTAGTCGAACACGCCTGGACAACGGAGTCCAGAAATTCGTGAGCGCGATCCTTTTGATCCCAAAGAATGGATCAGGCTTCAACGGGGGGGTATATAACCGGTGAGGTTTGGGTCGGAAGTGATGTGATTTGGTACAAGAAAAAAAACCCGGGATGATGTTGTGAAAGAGTCGGAAGTGTGAATTCTGCAAAGAAGACACCAATCATTTTGGTTTCCATATACCCTTCCTCCCAGAATCATGTAATCATGGAAGTGGAACATGGGGTCCTGGAAGATATGTGACGACTGTCTCCTTCCATGGGCTATTTTCCAATTCCGTGATGGTTGGGAGGATCCTGGTATCCTGGGACACCAATCGGTCACCTTAAGGCAGGGATAAGTTGCGGGGGAAGCTGTGTGAGGAATTGCTGCGCCATCTCTGACTTCTTTGTCAACGAAGGGATGTTCTGGACGGCGGCCTCTTGTCCCATGGGTGAGGGACAATGGTGGGAACAATCGATAGCAATTGAGAGACAGAGATGATTGAATTGGGTTACAATGACCAAAGAAATATTAGAGACTTGGGAACCAGTTTTTGAGCAACCATCAAAGGGGTCAAGAATTTTGGGCCGTAGCCAGACACTTGAGATTTCTTTCCAAAAAACGTACATCTCCGAAGCATCCATGTTGAATGGATATTTGAATGGGAAACCGGGATCAGCATGCAACTTGTGGTACGTCAGTTTGGAAAACATCCATTAGTCTTTGATCGCAACACCATCCCTGCTGCTTCTTGTTGTCTTGCATTTTTGGGCGGAATCTTGTAAGGGATTTTAATCATTACATATTTATATTGATTTACCCTACGCTATCCTGGTGTCTTTTGCCCTCATGGCTGTTACTTCAGCTCATTTTCGGCCAACACAAATGCGCAGACTTTACCCAAAGAGGTTCTTGCATAAGATATAAGATAGCAGATCCATCAACATGGTCCAAATGTGGAACCTCTCCCCCGTTGCCCACCGCATGGGGATTGTTTCATCCCTCAACTTCCTTGGTTGGGATTCTTACCCAAAACCTGGGGAACCAATCACCTTATATTGGGGATTTGTTCATCCCAGCTTTTAATGACAGGAATCCTTATAATGGGTAAATATAATCCCCCCTACTATTGGGAGTTGATGAGTTTACTCCCCTAACCCCAAGAAAAAACACAAAAAATGGGACAAAATGCTCCCCCACCACATGAGACCACCCCACGTCAGCTGTCGAGGAATATCTCCTTCACAGCGGCTTGGTTTTATGTGACCGCAGCATGGAGATTGCAGGGATGGAACCTGAGAACTTGGTGGAGTTGAAGGCCGAATGTTGGCGTGACATTGGCAACATGCACCTTGGATGTGGGTTTCGACGTCGTTACGTCCGGGTCGGATGGTCTACCACGAGGTCCTTACGAGTTATCTTCCGCGCTTTTTTTTTCGGAAAACCTTCGTTCATTGGGGGAATGTTGTGTGGAGAGTGAACGAAATGGGAAATGGTTGGGGGAATCTGCCGAAAAATCTCTAATGCTGGGATGGTTTCACCCATAGGATAATGGACCTACTGTTGATGGAAGAAATCCTGCACCACCTGGGATGTATAAAACCGTGTAAATAATGTGATAAACTACCTATCAACTGGTGCAGGATTTCCGCCATCAACAGTATCATGGGAAAAACCAAGCCCCAAAAATGGATTTTTTTTGGTGATTTGGACCATTGAGGTATGCAACCAGGCTGAAGTTTGCACGTGCCTGTGCCGAACGACCTGAAGCATGGGAAGAGGTGCGGGGGAACTCCCGAACTGTAAGGGCATCACCAGGGCCAAACAGAAATGGCATGGCGAGCAGTGTATTATGCCATTTTTCCAATATGAACCCTCATGGCTTCCAAAGCAGAAAAATTAGCACCAGAGCCTTTTTTGGAGTATACATCTTTTCCATATGATGGATTTGAAGCTACCTCCTGCAAAATCTGGCAGTTTTTTTCGAGTATCTTATGATTGTGAATTCTTCAAAGGAGATAATATAGCATTGATGTGATTCTTTTCTAGTTAACTTCAGCCACTCACAATCACTGGTGTTGGCTTGGAAGGTTTCGGTTTTTCTGTTGCGGCAGGTCTGGCGTGGGGAGCGGAGAAAGGCGGAGGAAAGTACATCAGTGACACACGAGGCAGAGGGATTTTGCTTGGCGGAGGGTGAGTGAAACGTGGCTGTTTTGTCAGGAAATCATTTGTGCCAAGTTCTGCCAAGAAATGGAGAAATGGGTTTAGGGATTGAGGACGGTTCATTGAAAATATAGAAGGCGGTGGCTGTAGCATTTTTTTTTGGTGGTTCTTATGCCACCATTGATGTATTTTGTCGAAATTTCCAGCAACCGCATCAAATCTCTCAAAGGCTTGGGCAAGATCATTCGAAAAAAAGTCATCCTTTTTGCCATAGTCATCACAAGTCAATATATTATCATAGTTTGGGGTATGCCAAAACCCTGTAAAAGTGGGTGAATCATCTATTCGATTGGAATGAGCCCTTAGAAAATCTTCATTTATATATCCATCTCTTACAGTGCTTTCACAGGACCCAAATCATAGTTTTTCCCCTCCCTGAAACTGACGGGACCGACCCATCGGACCCAAGAAGAAGCACGATCCGGGAAGTGGGAGTCGATGATCCTCCCCGAAATCGATCCTAATGGGTGTGGCGCTACGCAGCCTTTGCCCATGATGTTTTATGTGTTTTTTTTACTGCGGGTTTTATTGGATTCCAAGTAAAGCAAATATTTTGCATCATTTTCAAAAAGTTATCATCATTACGTCATCATCATCATTACATCATCATCATCATCATCATCATCATCATCATCATCATCATCATCATCATCATCATCATCATCATCATCATCATCATCATCATCATACAAGAAACTATCAACATCAAGCAAATC
>DF243492.1:10931-22433 GCA_000507305.1 Breviolum minutum Mf 1.05b.01 | reverse complement strand
CATCATCATCATCATCATCATCATCATCATCATCATCATCATCATCATCATCATCATCATCATCATCATCATCATCATCATCATCAAGAAAACTATCAACATCAAGCAAATCATCAAATTCACTCATTTCCTTCCAACCAGTTTCCGAGTTTTTCACGCAAAAAAAAAAAACTCGCCGGTCTTCACCTAAGGGCACCAAGCTGAGTTTCCGTGTGGCGGCTGATCGGGTGGAGCGACCACCTGAAGGGGGTACCGGAGCCATCCTTTGGGACAATGTCTTCCCTGAGGCCAGCAGATCACACCACGGGGGGGGAGGTCGTGAGTTTACTCACTCGTGGGGGAGTTTTCCAACCCGTGTTTTTTTTGGCCAACTTGAAATACCAGGCTTGGTGGGTTTTTTCTTGATTTTTTGTATATGGTGGGTTTCTTTGGCCTACGTAAAAAAAAGGGGGTTGAACATATGATGTCATGAGATGTGGTGGTGGGTGTGAGTTGGTAAGTTGTATACTTTTGAATTTTTTGGGGTGCCTGGCAATTGAAGTGTTGTTGATTTTTGTTTGTTTCAGGACCGCTATTGCCTTGGAGGTTCATCCCAGGATAAAGTAAGTGGTTAGGATAGTAACCCCCATTTATAAACCATACTTATCGGCCATTTGGAAGGGGTCCCCCAACCCCAAACCCGATCCTTAGGGGACGAAAACTAACATCACCATGGTTTTTTTCACCACAATCTTGGCTCCGGACATCTCCCATCCCATCCCTGGCAGTGTTGGTTTGGGGGTTTCATCCTTGTTTGTACATCCCTGTCGTATCCTGGAGCGTTTGGAGCAGAGGTGGTGTACCTGGAAGATGATGAAGCTCAAGACAATGTCTTGGCAGAAGAGCATGAGGTGAATTGAGTTTTCGGGTGTTTCAGCTCCGCGACTTCGAAGAGGATGATGATACACACACCAAAAAACCCCATTTTTTTTTGGCAATGGTTTGTTTTGGTAACAATTTCTTGGGAAGCTGGAAGTCTGTAGGTGCCGATCTTAACCTTTTTTTGGTATAACAAATTTAAACAACACATTTATCATATTATATATATAGATGATTTCATAGCATGGTTTGGCGCAGCTCTTTGTTTTCTTGATATGCACGATGTTATCAGTGTGCTGACTCAATGTTGAGTTCCAACACAACCAACCATCCAACCAGCCAACACCAAGTAAACCATGGGATATATCCATTGGCTGATTGATTATTGGTTGACCATTTCCATTACAACCTGGAAAATTAACATGGAACCTAAGAATCACCCAATTGATAAGGAATATCATCATCCAAACCTTCATTTTTGGGTTCAACATGTTAATTTTCAGAGGTGTACCAACCTTAACCACAATGCCAGCCGCGAATGCTTGCATTGATTTGGACAAACTCCATCAGGTCTCTCCTGACTTCGCAGAGGAAAAGGAGGCGTGGTAATACGCAAAATAAAGGTACTGTATCGATATCGAGTTGTTTCCCTAAGTAAATGATTGTAAAATGTATATAGATGTGTACAGAAAAAAAAGGGGGCGAAAAATCATGTGTTTTCCGAAAGAACAAAGCTTTCAAGTCCTGGATGGATTGGCATTTTTTTTTGGGTTGGCAATGCCTCTTGAGAGGATGTTGCTTTGGTCAATCTCTTTTTCTTGCGCCAGGAGCGATGGTTGCATTTGGGGCCGAACGACAAGATCTGTCTGCCGGTTCACTTCAGGCGATCGGGGCAAATCAACATCGAAGATGAATCTAAAGAGGTGTTTTTACAGTCACGTACTGGGAAAGGGCTATCATGATGATGTTTTTCTGTCAATTTCTTGATGTGTTTTGACTTTTTGTCAAATTTTCTTAGTTATCATAAGATTCCCCATTGAAAATTACTAGATATCATCAAGCAAAAGGTTCATCCATTGAAACATAGCAAAAATCAGGGAATCCTGAACCGCCTGGAATATCCATGTAGAGTTTCAGAAGTGCAGCTTGATTCATTCAAACGACAACAACTTTGAACGCTGCAAGACGGGTGAAGTGTGAACTCACCTTCTGTCACGGCTCGGGTCATTGCTTCGGGTTTTTGAACGGATGCTCCATGTCTATATTATATTCATTAGGAACGCTTAAATAAATAAACCTAGTATATTTATATACATGATATATACAATATATATATATATATATGTGTATATGCATATCTACATATATGATGATATATGAATAGATAATTTCGAAAATCCCCCCAGCAATGACAACATGAGGAGTGTTTCCTTTCCAAGGGTCCAGGGTGATTTTGTAAGCATTTATCCGTTCAAGAAGCCGAATTGGTCCATTTCCAAGAAAGCTTCAATTTTGTTGCCAAAGTAAGCTGGTGATCTTTGTGTTGAAATCTCCCAATGCCGCCAGTTAAAACGGCCGCCTTTTGGCGTTTTTTTAACGTGGGACCTTTTTTTTTTGGGGGGGGGGAAGCAGACTTGATTTTTCGGCACATGGATGGACTTTTTCGGTCATTTTTGAGGGATGTCCCGTATGGGTGTTTCCTAAAATGGTGGTACCCCCATTGCACACCCCAAAATGGTCATTTTTTGTAGGAAAACCACGAGTTGTTGGGTACCACCATTTTAGGAAACCCCCTTACAATAGTGCATGAAGTTTGGGTTGGGAAGATACTGACCCGTCTTGTTCTACCCCCGCTTCTTTGAGCCTGCGTTGCGCCTGGTTTGAGGCTCTTGCATGAGCATGTCCAACGACGGATGTGTGCGGGGCTTCAGGTTGAACTTCCAACAAAAAAACGGCACGGTCAAGTGTGGCCACTAGTCGTTTGAGGGGGAAAACAATGTAATTATTTACAGTTGACCTTTGATTGATGTAAGGGGATGAACAATAGAGATCATTATATCCAGTTATGTCATTCACTGTTCAAGCAACCATGCATAAGCCAATGACCTTGCATTGATCGGATTGATTCTTCATTGGTTCGAAAAACTTGCCAAATGCAATCCCAACAGCAAATGCCTCGAATGCTATGCAAAGTGATGGGATTATTTGATTATCACATTTTGCGTAGCTCATGTGGATTCATTTGGTACATTGGCTTGCTCAAGATTTGCTTCCTTCTGATAGATCTAAGCGGACAAAGACCTTTCTGGACTCATTTTGTTGCCCCATCAGATACATTGACACGTACAGAGCAAACATGTTTTATGGATAGATTCTTTTGTAAAGCTTTTACAGCTGTATAGATCTTATTTCAAAATTATGGACATCAGAAATGATTGAGTAGCTTTGTTTTGAAGAGTACTACCTGAATGAGATATGACGTTTATGCACTGCCCTGGTTTTGTATAGATTTGTGAAACTTTCTCCGCGAGCTTGACTGTCATTAAATACCGCAGAAATTTATGGGTCCAAATTTGTGGGTCAGCAGCATTTTTTGTAGCAGGTTGCCGCTCCAAAATTTTGGGGTTGGAATTTTGCAGCTCCGAAATTTCCATCAACCTTGAAGGGGCGAAAGGTGGACGTAAGTTGGAGCTTCTTAACAGATCCAAACTCATTTCATATCTCGGGACAAATGCTCACTCACGCCAAGGTGGGCCAAAATTTGAAACTTTTTTGGTCATTAGATGTTTGGTAGGAAACAGATGATAAATCTCCATGTAATATTTCGTGGGTCCCAAATGGCTGCGTGAGCTCCTAAAGTTTATTTCGATGAAAACCAAATCCTTCGTTTCACACCGTTGATGGAAGACAATCCTGCACGAGTTGATATGGTAAATCTCACATCATTTGCAGGGTTTTATACATCCCAGGTGGTGATCGACGGATTTCCTCCATCAACAGTACGTCGAGTCATTTTAGTTTCGACAGGCCGCGGCAACGCGGGCTTTTTGACCCAGCGAGGGCCGATGCCAAAACGTCGGGAAGGACACCGGCAAAGGGAGCTGTTTGTTGGGAGAGGTTTTCTGGTTTTGAACCTAGCTCCCGAAAATTTTTCCGTCCCAAAAGGAAAGGCTCGTCTTTCAAGAATTATTTTTTGAGGAGTGAGGCGTTATACTTCGGGGTGTGTATATGGCTGATCATCTGGATGATTCTTTTGTTTGGGGATATTTTCTCAGTCAGTTTTCCATGCAAACTAATTTGCCCGTGCAGACCTGCAGGAGAAAGTGCAGGGCGCCGCACTTAGTGGAAGTAGGGAAGCATCGACGTGAGCAGTGAAAAAAATCTTGGTTGTCTAGTTTGTGTAGGCGGAGTATACTACCCATGTATATAGGTATGAAACACCTTCTTATTTGATTTGAGCAATGAAACAACCTTAGTTGTTTAGGTCATAAAGTGGACTAGACTACTCTCAGATACAAGGACTATAACAAGCCAATAGAAGGATCCTTATTCATCAACCGGCATAATGGAATGTCACAAGGCCTTTTTTATCACTGTATGCTTTTAGTTGGTTGGTGTTTTTCTTTGGAAAGCCGATCCATATTGCAATGAGCGATTACACTCCATTACAGAACGATGACTGGCTGGAAAATGAGCAAAATGAAGATGTACTTTGTTTTCTGGCTGAAAGTGGAGGATGTTCCATTCTCATGTCTTTTATGAGAGGATTCCCTTTCTCCTTGTTTTCATACTCCTTTTCGTACACTTCCAACATGAGAACAGTTCTCCTTGGTTCCCATGAACTGCTTTAAAGGATCACCCCACTTCCACTTTGTCCAAATTGGATGTTGAGTGAACCCAGGAAAATCCAAGACCCGATTGATTCGTGATCGATTTATGGTACCGGGAATGAATTACAAGTTTGCCTCTACTAGCTGGGAAGTATCTTAGATATATACCACCTGGAAAGGATCGATGGCGCAACTCCCATGTATGTCTTGGTTTATGATTCGGCCCCCTTACCATATACGCCACCGAACTTGGGAGTTCCGAGTGGCTCGCCATCTACTTTCACCATGGTGTAAACCTCCCCAATGAAACCTGGATGTAGATGATAAAAAACAAACAACACCCATGAATGGAACAGAATCCCAACGGACCCCGTTCAGTAACGGTGCGATCGAGTAATATTAGATACTCAGGTTTACATAGGGGTCCGTGAAACAGTGGGTTCGTCCTGTTGGAGATTTCTTGGAATTATTTACCACCATGAATCAACATAGATACCAAAAATGGCCATCTTGAAGAAAAACAGCCCCAAAAACGTGCTCCCCCCCAAAAAATGGTGGGTGGAAAATTCCTGCGAGGTCGTCAAGCTTGCCATCTTGTATTGGCATCACCTTCGAAGCTGCCAGGGAGGTTGGGAGGGAGCTGGATGGCAGGCTGTTTTTCCCCCCTACAGGTGAGGTGGTGTTTGAAAGTTTTTTGAGCACAGGATTTCTGGCTTTTTTGGAAGGGGAAAAATAGGAAGACACGATAGTTTTTGGAAACACATGTTGAAGGCTTCTGTGGTTTTTTTCGAAGTGGAAAAATGGAACATAGCCCAAAATCGAAGGAGTTGATTTTTGGCCTATGCAAGATATGCAGAAGTTGTTGGTTGATGTAACTGACTTGTAAATTTTGTAGGCTCAAGCCCCCAAAGAAATGAGGACGTTTCAGCTTTCATGACTTCAAGTCTCACCATCAAGACTTCAAGTCTCACCCAGAAAAATCCACGAAGTGCTGAGATCTTCAAGCTGTCGAATCACTTCTTCATCATGGCTTTGGAGTATTTCCTACTGGATGGCTGGGTCACGGAACATGTCAGGACGGGGACCACGAGATGTCAATGAGACCTCTTGTAGGAAAACTAGGACCTCTTTGTTAAAGGGCCTGAGTGTTGAATTCCAAAATTGTCAGAGATTTTTTGAGAATTTGGAAAGGAAGGAACTTCATAAATCCGTTTTGAAGTTGAAAGGGAATTTGATTGAAGACTGAAAATTTGAAAAGGTTGCTCTTCTTCCCATACCTGTGGAAGTGTAAAACGGCTGTATTTGAAAGGTAACTATTGTTGGAGGGACCCATTTTTCACTTCCATGAGTATGGGAGGAAGGGTATGTGCAGTATGCAATCATGTGGATGGCAGGATACTACAAGAGCTCTCACAGATGTATCGCACCCTACAGTTTTGGGAGAAGGCACACATGTGGCGGGGCCTTGACGCAAGGGATGAGATGATAGCCCGATGCACGATGCACTTTTTCATCTTTCACTTTCTCCACTTCAAATGAAATCAGATAAAAGCAAGGGGCTTATAGCCTTATAGCTCCTACATGAAAACAACTTGCAGCATTTATCTCACCACAGATTCAGTCTGGAAAAAGACAAATAAGAGTGTTGCCATTTTTTCTGGTTGAATGAAGTTTTCCCCCACCAGTTGAGGGAATGAATTTCGACAGATTGGAAGTCCCACTTGTTGAGGATCCAAAGCGATCCGCAGCTATGTTGAAGAGAAGGGTCCGGAGCCCTCTCGTTGTTTTGGAGGATTTTACTGGGACTTCCGTGGACCCAAAAGTGTAGGTGTTGGAGATGTCTGATTTGATGTGCTTTCACGAACCGGAAACACATCAATCATTTTGTTGGTTTAGTGGGTGGCTTAGAGTATCTTATGAAACCCTTTAGAGGCTGGGATTATCAAAGGCATAGTGGGGATGTGCCTTCAACGAATAGGTACTTTTCAGGCTTACGGAAAAACTGACAGAGTCCAACAAGGAAACATTGATTGAATTTCAGGAGAGGTGGACGGTGGCGTTTGGATGATTGATTGCCATTGCTCTTAGCCACCATTGCTCTTGTTGTATCCATAGGATGGGGAATGATAGAACTAGTCCTTCCCAAAAGACAAAAGGCTCGGTGTTAACAAACTACAAAAATGGATGAATTTGAGATCTACCAAATCGAATTTCATTTTGTGCTGACCATAGTGACATGCTCTGGTATGTATTCAATTTATATAATTATTTTGTACCTTTTGTATCTTTCTGGGCATTTGTTTTCTGGTCACCCGGGTGGCACTACAGCTTTTTTTTTGGCCAATAGAAAGATTCTGTTGAGTGTTTTACCCTTAGCCATCTAGGTTTCGTTCCAGCTGAGAAGCACAGCACATCGTCGAAAACTGCTTCGATTTTTTTTTGGGAAAAACTCGTGGAAGCTTGTAGTACATACGACGAATTTTTATCCTCATCATATGAAGGTAAAGCAAGAAATGGTCGACAAAATATCGTGGAAACCGGAAACCCACTTTTATAGACATACATAGATAGACTTCCAAGAATTGAGATGGTCTTTTTTTCTTTGCGAGGGATTTCCTACCCTCTCAAACATTGATCTTAGCAAATCCAGCTTCAGCTTGCGGGTTGTTTGAACTACTGCCCCCGAAAACTAACATGGCAATGGAAAACCACCGAATCGTTGGGTTTTCCATTGTCATCTTCCTTTTCCGGGGCTTTCATTCACCAAATTTTTGGCCATGTTTTTGCTGCCGACGTTTTTTTTCCCTTAAAAAACCGCTAGTTTTTAGCGTTCCACGGACGGGTTTGGTTGTCGCTGTCGCCGTCAGCTTTATGGCACAAAGGGCCGTTGAGAGTTTCGGGGCGTTGAATGTCACTGGGGGGAGGAGGCTGCTCACCCTATAGGCGCATCCAACAGGAAGTGATGCAAGCAACCATTTCGAAAAAGAACCGGGGGGGGGTAGAATTTTTATGGAAACACAAATTGATTTTTTTCTGGGTAGTTGGGTATATTTTGAGGACATATTACATATTCAATTTCAAGTTGTTTTTTTGTGGATACGTTGATTTTTGAGGAAATTTTCCGCAGTGTTCCTCCTTTTTTGGTGAGTAGCGTTTGGGTTAAAAAAAACCAATCAATGTGGATGGCGGAGCGGACTTTGGAGCCATTTTTTTTGGTGCAGATTAGGAAGGTGATGCATCCCGAGTCATTTGTATTATTGTTACTATTATTATTATCATTATTATTATTATCATTTTTATTGTTATTATAAATATTACTATTTTATTTCGTATTATTATCATTATTTATTAACATTCTTATTGTTGTTAGACTATTATTACTATTTTTATCATCATAGAATTAGTATTTTTGGTTAGAATTACTATAAAAAAGGATTTCTTGGAAGGATATCGATATCATTTCTTGCCGAGATTTCCTAGCAAAAACCCATGAAAGCAACCATAGGTTGGTGTTTACTGACTATGAGCCTCTTGGCCGTCAACCAGTGTCAACTTAGTTGTTGTGGCCAGGAATGTGAGGGCCCGATGAGAGAACGTAGAGGACGCCCGGAAGGGTTGGTTCCGGTTGGGTGTTGGGTGTGTTGTCCCCTAAGGATCGGGGCAACCTTCCCCTTCCAAATGGCCCAACTCCATGGCTTATAAATTGGGGTTACTCTTCTCCCATCTTCTTGTAAGGGGTACAGAGGCCGAAAGAAGAGGAATTCTGCATGAAAAAAGCCGAAGAGGCTTGAAATTTGGTGTCGAATCGATACCGTGTCCTGTATCAAGGAAAATTGAAATATTCAACACCAAATAATTAGGTTTCATATGAGTTTTCCAAGAGTTTTATTTGGTGATATTTGTGACCACCTGTGTTGCATTTTTGTTTCAGGGGTGTAAGAAGTGTGGGATTTTCTGCAGCTTCGCAGGAGATCGCCATAGCGGGGCCCGTGATGGTCAGGATGGGCAGGTGACTGATGGGTGCGTGAAGTGTTGATTGAGTTGAGGGGATGGGTGTGTGAGGGAATTGGAATTGGTCCAGTTTTTGTTGGAAAACGCTTGGCTGGTTGCATCATTGAAAAGATTGTCATCCTAGTGAGTCCTTTTGCGACTGATGTGGAAAGATTTAGGATCTCCCATGTGACCTGATGTCGTGCCCATGAAAAATCTCGTGTGAATGGATCAACTTCAAAAAAACAAGCCACGATGGAATGGCATTGGATCCGGGGATGAATTACTCCTCAGTTTTTCAGGGCTGATTTTCTCCTCCAAGTATAGGCCGCAAAAGAATCATTTTTCGAGGCTCTTTGGAGGATCAACTCTTGTGGATGCAACCAATTTTGGCAACAGAATTTCAGTCCAACTTTTGTGAAGAAAAACTGTGATCGTTTTTTTTTGGGACCCCAAACAATCTTGAAACAATGAAATGCCGGGAGGATGTTGTCAAAACTTCCCCCCAAAAATTCTCCCAGCATTTTGGGAATTGTGTGTAAGTTTTTTTTTTTTTTTTCGGGGTGTGAAAGTTTCGCCATTTTTCAAGGGGTATTTTTTGGTTCCCCATTGATTCATGGCTATCCCTGGGGTTCACAATCTTTGGGCTCCAGGTCTCTGCACCGCCTTTGACAGTAAGTAGATGTCAAAATGACACCATCAGTGAGATCATCGTTGGGGAGCTCAATGAGTTCACTTGTTGTTGTTGTTGTTGTTGTTGTTGTTGTTGTTGTTGTTGTTGTTGTTGTTGTTGTTGTTGTTGTGGTTGTCGTTTGAAGGAGCCACAATATGGTTGCAAAAAGTGAACTTCAAAAAATGGACGGGCCCAAACTGCTACACTTGGAAAAAAGGATTCACTATTTTAGTAGGGTCCATTTATTAAGCTTCATGGTCCACTCTCGCAGTGCTTTGGGCAGGACCCAACCTGTACTTTCTTTCCATTTCTATCAAAAAACATCATGTTTTTTGCATGTTGGAAACGTATATAGCCCTATTATAACCCAACCTGTGATGTTTGTGAAAAAACGACCAAAAACAAACTTTCCGTCGTTTTGTTGTTGGAAACGAAAAAATCTCCAAGGCGGGAGCGTATATTCCTTCGAGCATGAACCATGGCAAGGTGGTCTATAAGAAGCAGAAACGATCTCGAGGTCCAGGGGGGTGTCAAAAACCCTGACATTTTTTCGAAAAGGAAAAAAATGGAAAGAAACTGCGAGGGATGATTTTTGGTGGTTAAGATTAAGAGCCCCATTTTTTCTAAGAAAGACCAAATCAGTTTGCAGTTAGTTCTGGTGTAAGTGGTCTCACTACGCCACATGAGACGAATGTTGAGAGTTAGTAGTTAGTTTTTTTTCTTTTCTGAAGGTTTTTTGGCCCAAAAGTTTTGGCACTTGTTTTGGGGAGAGAGTTTTTTCCCTTCGTTTTTGAGTACGTTGATTTTTGTTTGGTACCTGGCGACAATTCAGACTTGATCCGTTTTCACACGGGAAAAAAAACAGAAATTCCTTCATGAAATCAGAGGAAACATGCCGCCACAAGGCTTTACCCCATCCATTTCCTCCAATTTTTTATCGATTTTTTTTGTCAAAATCCCCGTCAAAAAAAGATCCTTTCCAGCAAAAACTCCTTGAAGCCATTTTTTTTGTCTCATCAGTTGATTGTGTCACTGCCAGTGTATTGGATCCCCAAAACCTTGGGGATCTACTCCACCAGCAGTAACAACAGTGGCAAATGAAAATTTGAGGTTGGGATCCCCAAACCCCAACACTAGGTGGTGGCAACTCAAATATATTATTATTTTCACCCCCGAAAATTTGGGTGGAAGATGAAGCCATTCCCATTTTTTGACGGAGGACGGACGCGCTCTACTATTTTGGTCCAGATTGGTGGGGAAAAAAACTCCTGAGTTTCATCCTGGGTGGGTATTTTCATAGCCAGCATCCGATGCGGGGGCCACCAGTGGGGTGGGTCGATCCCAAATTCCCAAGAAAGCTCCAGGCCTTGATGTTCTCATCTACTACTGGGATGACCGGGATGGCTCCGTGGCAGAAAACTGCGGGAATTGTTGGGTTTTTATGGCTATATAAACCTAACGTCATCCCCAAAACAAGAAAAGGGCCCTCGTTTGATTTGAGAGGGTGAGAGCTGGGACGGGCTGGGACGCATCTGAGATATGTTTTTTTTGGTTGACGTCATGCGCTGACCATGTACCTATAGTGACCTAGCGTGGGGGTTCATAAACCCAAATTGTTGAAAATCACGCCTTGCTTGAGTTGGAGCACCATTCAGTCTCAGAACGACTATGACAGGGACATGTTTAACAACAAGGTGTTAAAACAACAAATCCTCATTTTCCTCATTTAAAAGGCGTTTTAAAGATCATTATCAAGCTCTGGATTTTTGGGTCAGGGGAGAGGCCAAGTCATATGATAATATATCCTTCCCAAGCAATGTTGAGTTTGTTGATGGTGTTGCATATCCTAGAAAGGGTCAATATTAACTATTGAATCTTCTTTTTTGAAGTATGATGCATGATGATGATGATGATGATGATGATGATGATGATGATGATGATGATGATGATGATGATGATGATGATGATGATGATGATGATGTATTGTTTTTATTTATTTTCTAGTATTTTATTGGTAATGGTTGTGTTTGTGGTTGTGGTTATGGTTGTTGTTGTTGTTGTTGTTGTTGTTGTTGTTGTTGTTGTTGTTGTTGTTGTTGTTGTTGTTGTTGTTGTTGTTGTTGTTGTTGTTGTTGTTGTTGTTGTTGTTGT
>DF243491.1:0-40942 GCA_000507305.1 Breviolum minutum Mf 1.05b.01 | reverse complement strand
GCCGCAATTTGCCACAAAGCAAAATCGTTTTTAAAATAACACATCCCCAAAGAGCATCCAATATATGACGTTGGGCCCACAATTTTTACCAAGGCTTCTTTTTTGATAAAGGAGGTTGGGGGGCATATCGGAACCCAATATCAACCCCCCATTCATCCCAAAGGCAACATTGCCTCCGAAATGATCAAACTATCAGCTTTCAATATCAGGTTGAAAACAAGCAAAGACAAGAACGCAACATTCATTATCATCTTCCAAGTCTGTTTGGTTCTGTGTAGTGTTGTGGGTGCCTTGTTTCATTTTTTCTTTTTCTTCTTCTATTTTCCTATTTTCTTCTTTTCCTCCTTCTTCTTTTTTTCTTCTTCTTCTTCGTTTTTCTTCCTCTCTCCAGCTTATTTTTCTATTTCTTCTCCTCCTCCTTTTCTCCTCCTTCTTCTTGTTCCTCCAATTTTTCTTTTTTTCTTCCTTTTGTGTTATTCTTCTGTTTTTTCTTTTTCTTTTTTGTTCGTTTTTTGTTGCGGGCGCACTTAAGCAAAATAGTTTTGTTTAGGGAGCCCCATTTACAAAGCTCTCAAGCCTAGTCAGGAAAACAAACGGCTTGAAGTCTTGCTGGATTGTGACTATCACATTTTTGGGGGGGCTGATGGACGGCAAAGGCCATGGCGATGATGATATCGATGGAATTGAAAGCCAGAGTTGCCAGGTTTTCTCCCAAAAGGATAGCCAAAACATTAGCTGGGAGATTCAGTGATTCAGTCACAATCTCCAACATTGGCATTTTAGAGCTTTTTTTTCAGGGGCAACACTTGGGAGCACTACCAGATTTCATTGATCAGGTTAAACCGAAAAGCCAAGGCAGACAGCCTTGTCTGACGTCAAGCTTTTGTTCGAATATGTTACCATTATGGAACCCTTTAAAGCCCCCAAAGTGCCGAACCTTATTTGGCCAATAGCTAGTGATGTTTCGGATACGGATACACATGTCCGGCAATGCAAAGTACTTTTCGGACCTTTTGGGCAGGTAGGGTATGCAACCCAAAATTCCAAGACCTGAGTCAGACCGTGGTATGCGAAGTACTTTTGGGAATTCAGGGTTTGCAACCCAAAATTCCAAGACCTTTTGCATGTCCTGGTCTGAGGCCAGACCGTGACATGCAAAGTACTTTTAGACTTTAGGGCAGGCAATCCAAATTTCCAAGACCCTTTGCATGTCCTGGTCTGAGGTCAGACCGTGGCATGCAAAGTGCTTTTGGGAATGTAGGGTAGGCAACCCAAATTTCCGAGACCCTTTGCATGTCCTGGTCTGAGGTCAGACCGTGGCATGCAATTTTTTTCAACATTTTCAAGATGGAAACTTAATAGAATCATAAATTCCGAAACCCAGATCATACATTTATGGATTTCGGATTCTTTTGGAATTTAGGACATGCAGATATCGCCGGCCAACTGATATCTGCATGCCACGGTCTGACCCCAGACCGTGACATGCAGATATGGTTCAGCCCCGTCCCGGATTAATTACTTGTGCCTGGCACATAATATCAAAGAAAGGAGCTATTACATTTAAAAGGCCTTGGGTTGTGTCAGTCGACTTGGGTGGGGCCAGGCGATATCTGCATGTCACGGTCTGGGGTCAGACCGTGGCATGCAGATATCAGTTGGCCAGTGATATCTGCATGTCCTAAATTCCAAAAGAATCCGAAATCCATAAATGTATGATCTGGATTTCGGAAATTATAATTCTATTAGGTTTCCATCTTGAAAATGTTGAAAAATATTTGCATGCCACGGTCTGACCTCAGACCAGGACATGCAAAGGGTCTCGGATATTTTGGGTTGCCTACCCTACATTCCCAAAAGCACTTTGCATGCCACGGTCTGACCTCAGACCAGGACATGCAAAGGGTCTTGGAAATTTGGATTGCCTGCCCTAAAGTCTAAAAGTACTTTGCATGTCACGGTCTGGCCTCAGACCAGGACATGCAAAAGGTCTTGGAAATTTGGGTTGCCTACCCCAAATTCCCAAAAGTACTTCGCATACCACGGTCTGACCTCAGACCAGGACATGCAAAGGATCTTGGAATTTTGGGTTGCCTACCCTACCTGCCCAAAAGCAATATGCAGTGCCGGACATGTGTATCCGAAACGTTACTAGCAAATAAGGTTCGGGACTTTGGGCTTCAAAGATTACCATAATGGTAACATATATTAAAAGTAGCTTGACGTCATACAAGACTGCTGGCAGTGAGTCCGCGTTGGCTTTTCAGTTTAACCTTATCAACCCAAGTGTTGCCCTTGAAAAATACGATTTTTAAAAAGCCAATGTTGGAGATTGTGACTGAATCTCCCAAGCAAATGTTTCGGCAATCATTTTAGGAGAAAACCTGGCAACTCTGGCTTTCAATTCCATCGATATCACCATCATCGCCATGGCTTTTGCCGTCCATCAGCATCACTGTCATCCGCGCCAGAGAAAAAGACATCGGCCCCCCAAAAATGTGATAGTCACAATCCAGCAAGACTTCAAACCGTTTGTTTTCTGACTAGGCTTGAGACCTTTGTAAAAGGGGCTTCCCAAAAACGCATATTTGGCTTAAGTGCCCGACTGCGCGCGCGCGCGCGCGCAACACAACACAAACAAAAAAGAAAAAGAAAAAACAGAAGAAGAACACAAAAGGAAGAAGAAGACGAACTGGAGGAGGAAGAAGAAGAAGGAGAAGAAAAAAATGAAGAAGAAGAGAAGAAGAAGAAAAAATGAAGAAGAAGAGAAGAAGAAGGGAAAAAAAGAAAAGAGGAAAATAGAAGAAGAAGAAGAAGAAAAAGAAAAAAGCAAAAAAGAAGGAAACAAGGTACCCACAACACTGCACAGAACCAAACAGACTTGAAAGATGATAACGAATCTTGCGTTCTTGTCTTTGTTTGTTTTCAAGCTGATAATGAAAGCTGATAGTTTGATCATTTCGGTGGCAATGTTGCCTTTGGGATGAATGGGGGGTTGATATTGAGTTCCGATATGCCCCCCAACCTCCTTTATCAAAAAAGAAGCCTTGGTAAAAATTGTGGGCCCAACGTCATATATTGGATGCTCTTTGGGGATGTTATTTTAAAAACGATTTTGCTTTGTGGCAAATTGCGGCACTCTCATTTTTTTAGGGGTCATTTGTCCATCTGAATCTGACATTTTGTGTCCTTAGATTGGATTCATACATGGGCCAAAAAAACAGCAGCCGCATCAACCCATCACCTGGCAGTTTCTTCCGGAGGGAGCAGGAATGGTGCCTTGAAGGCATGCCTTCAAAGTGAGAGTTCTTCAAAAAGAAAATCTTGCGGAACAAGCTTTATGCAAATCAAAGATATGAGACCCCGTCGTTTTTTGAGATGGTATTGCGACCACACAAACATATTGTTCTTTGCATTGCCTAGTTATCGGAATGAGACCTTGTTTGTCCAAAAGATTAAGGAAATCTTAGTTGGGGAATGGATTTGACAAAGCTTTCGGTACCTGTCCTTCCCATCTTAGAAAGGAATGATCTTTGCAACTATTGTATATTTCTCAAACCCATGCAAACAGAACGCCAACACGGATCTGTCCAGACATGTAGAATTATCAATGTATAAGCAGGTGTGTCATTGTAAACGGTTTTTCTTGAAACTCTTTATTTCTTACAATTTTTTTGATAATTTTGACATGGCAAACTCTACTTCTCAATATGAAACTCTAGTTCTCAATATAATCCCTTTATATATACACTGGTACTATAAGATATAATGTATCGACACATGATATGTAACAATGTATACCAGTCCAAGTTTGGAACATGTTCTTCAAGGACGTTCCTTTTTTCATTTAGAAATTTCCGATGTCCACAAGAGAGAAGCTTTCGCCTGCAGGAGTTGATGGCTTGCGCTTGAAGCAGCCACCCGCAAAAGCTCCTCCGGGACCCGTTCCGGAAGAGGTGTGGGAAGAAAAGGCGTGGAACGAGGGTTGGGCGAATGTTGTTTTGGAAGCTGTTGGAGTGATTTTCTTTTTTTTGTTGATCAGATACTTCGAAAGGAGTTTGTAAGCAGCCAAAAATCAAAAGTGCCTTTTTTGGAAGGGTCCGCGCTTGAGAAAAATTTCTGGAACATTTTCAGAGATTGGTTGTCTTTTTGACTCTTTTCTAATGCTGTACGTCATGGTTTTTTCATGTGTGCCAGGAGATTGTCCCCGTGCCAATCCAAAGAATGCCACCAGTTCCTTGGTTCGTTTTTGCCTGGTTTCGTGGGGGTTACCAGTTGGAAGGCATCCGGTGATAGTGTTGTTGTCAAGCATCTTTTCTGATATCCACGCAAGATCAAAGTCAAGAATTCCTTCTTTCTTTCAAAATGTAAATCCATGAAGTATCAACATTTGCATTTGTTTGGAATCACCCTGTAATTGGGGGGGAGGCAGCAACCATGGTCAAGTTACACTTGACTCCCTGGACACTTTTAGCAAGTCAGCCAGCAGACTTGCTTGTGCAACCAATCCGAGACCGAAGAAAGTGGTTTTTCCCACATATCCTTCCTTTGACAAGCTTTTCTAGAGCAAACGTTCTTGCAGAAAACCATGCACACCGTAGTTTCCCATTACTTTTTCCAGCAAAATCTTCTCACACTTTTCCATTTGGAAAGTCTTTTCATTGCTGGAAGCCACGAATCATCGACTCACCCTAGAAATCCCCCGCTACTACGAAAAAAATCGATCGTTTGGGTCCGGAAAATATAACAATAAACAAATAAATTAAAAATTATCAATTAAGAGTCCGGAGCTGAATTGGATTCGATGTTGTTGATCAGACCTTGCCGGTTCTGCCAGACACGACGCGTAGCATTGGCCATGCCCTCAGTGGCGGTGCCCAAGCCACCAGAGTCACCAGCTGAGCCAGCTGAGACGCGAGAGGCAGGGAGTGAACTGGATTTTGGCACTTAAAAATTGAAAACCTTCAAAACCCAGATGCTTTCCATGGTTTTCTAATGTTTTCTACAAAATAAACCATTTTTAGAGGAATTGGAGGGTCGCTTATGTTTCAGACACCATATTTTTCTCCCTTTTTCACCAACCTGAGTAATATTTGAATCATTTTCTCTTAAAAGGAAGACTCGCAGAGGACGACGGAAAGGGAAGAGAATTGGTGAATCCAACAGGGACGAGTGATGGTTGGTCCATCAGATACCTTGGAATTCTGTTGAAAAGTTTTTAAGGCACACCCGGTGGCAACTTTCTAATAGATGAAACACCTGAGCATCGTTTTTTTTTGCATTTTTTTTTGACTCTCCAAAAGTGGGATATGCCCCGAAGGTGCCCCAGTCCCCATCGGAGCCATTACAGCCATCAGAGCCGTCTCCGCCGTCTCAGTTCCTTGGGACAAACAGTGGTGGAACAAATTCTGGGGCCGTTTGATTAGGGGAAACCGACATGGTGAAAAGTTGGGTTAAAAAAAGCAGGCCAGGTAAAAAATATAGAAGAACCATCTAATCAAAGACCATCTTTTTGTAATCAAAAGAAACATTTTCAGGTCAAACGTATCCAACATATCCCATGTTCTCCTGGCCCCAAGGACTGCGGAGCGAGCTCGGAAAGCCCCACCCCGGAGCAAGCCACCCCCTGAGGGACTTGCTGGACCACCGGAAAGCCCGCCACCAGTGAAGGTGCTGACACGTAAGGCCCCACCATCCCAACAACCATTGAAGGTAAAAGCACCCCCTGCAGTGGCCACCACACCATCACCCAGTTACAAACCACCACCTGTGCTGAAAGCACAACCAGAGCTGAAAGCACCACCAGAGCCGAAAGCACCACCAGCACCCCTGATCCATAAAGCACCACCTATCATTCGCCAAGTTCAGAGCAGTATAGAAAAGGACTTTGAATTTCCTGTGCAGCAAGATTCCAATGACGGAGGACTGAAGGAGACAGGTGAAAAGTTGAATTAGACTCACAGCTCAGCGTGTCTCAACAATATAGCCCACATCAAGGGTTGGAGGAAAATTTGATTCTGAGGGTCCCTAGTTTGTAGATACATTACATAGATATTACATTTTTTGACCATAGTTCATTTAGATAGAATATGCAGACGTACAAGGTCTTGGCAGCATACTTTGCGAGCTTTTCATCTTGGTTCAAGCCCAGCAAGGAAACTTTCCTCCTATGCCAGCCAATTTTTCAACGCATTTGGAGCATACCTGGTATCCTGGACTCGTTACACCATTCATTTCATATTTCCCTAAAGCTGTGCCCCAAAGGTTTGTGTCAATATCTTGGAAACGACCATGGTCTTTTCCAGGGATCCTTAAGAGAATTTGTCAGACCTGAGTGTAAGGACGTTTCTGTGTTTGAAGGAAGGATTGAAATAGACTAGACTCGACTATTCATCAAGTAGGTGTTTGACTCTGTTACAATGCTAGATGATCTGAAAATTAATCTGAAAGAACCATCCAACACAGTAGGATGTCCCGAGAAGGTTGCTAGTTTCCTCAATGAATCTAAAATTAAAAGGTTAAAACTCGGCGATATTTTGGATGTATTCCAGGTGTATTCCAGGGTGGGTTTTCAGAGATTGGTTTTGACTTAACCATAGTCCATAGTGTGTAAGTCATGGATCTTTTCTATGAAATCTTCTTCAGGATAGTTGCTGGAGGGACACAGATGCCTTCAGATGGCCCAAAGATAAGACATTTAACTTGGACAGGATTTTTCTTCCATCAAGCAATACCACATGTTAACCTCCAGGAAGCATTGGAATCGAAACAATTCCCTGAGGTTGGCAGGGCTTTCCAGCCCACATTTTTTTTTGGATACTTTTCCACCAGCCCAGATGTTTCCATGTTGGAGACTCTTTCTCCTTAGTTTACTTGGGCTTTGAATGGGCATTTTCTTGTGCAAAGTGATGATTTGATCTGGGATGTCACCTCATCTTTTCAGGGCCCGACCTTTGGAAGGGGTAGTGTTTCGAATGATCGGGCCCTACGGTCATCACGACTGGGTAATCACAACCCGCGATGATCACAATAGGCCGGAATTTATCATTTGACTTGCAAATGGCTTTGATTGAAACTCCAGTCACAAGAACCATTTTCCACTTCTTATACAGTACAACACTCTTTCCTTTTCTCCAACAATATATATGCTGTGTAAATGTATACATACATCCATATACATCCATATATGTATATATATATATACATATATGTATACATACATATTAATATGAGGAATTCACCAAATTTCCCTCCTCAACGGGCTCCCGCGTCACATTGGCACAGCAACGTTCTGTCGAGGAGGACTTTCGACTCCACCTGGACTGAGCTTCCCTCCACCGAAGGCCAAGGAGTCGTCCCAGGAGTCCCAGGAGTGCGAGGCAAGGGAGTTTCCTGTGGGAAGTTGTGATTCGAGACTTTTTTAGGAAAAATATCATTCTTGTGATGATTCACCTTGTTTTTTTTTGAGTTTTCATGGAGTTTCCATCGCATCATCGGAGTCATTTAGTGTTTTTCTGCCAAAAAAAAGGGATAAACATTGGTAGATAGGGATGGACTGATCCAGGCAATTCTACATTCTCAATGTTGGGATGATTGAAAAAAAATGGTCCTAGCCTCGGTCCCAAACTAGTATACTTTCTTACAGCTCGCACCTGAAAACATGGTCCTGCGTTTTTTTGTCAAAGGATTTTCAGGGGCAAAAGATGTGCCGCAGAGGGATACCTTCGGAAAGTAAAATAGATGCTTGGGTCGAAAGCAAAAAAGGGACTGTCTAAGTTTGGCATTGGCTGAAGGTGGCAACTTTTTGAAAGCAGGAAATCAGTATGATCGCTGTAAAAATTAGCTGTGCTTACAAGAGATTTTTGTTGGCAGGATGGCACATGAGGTGTTTTTCGTTTGCAAGCGGAAGAATCTGAAACTTTTCGGATGTTGTCCATCTTGATAGATGGAACAGGGCATGACACATCATGTCTTGGAGACATTTTCCGTTTTTGAAGGAGTTTGTTTCTTCCATAGCCATGTGGCTATATCCCAGTGCTACCCAAACCAAAATTAGATGATGACCTTATTTTGATCTCTACAAAGTCCAACGAAGTCAGTCAAAAAGGTAGTGAACGAATGGGAAAACTCAGCCAGGAGAAGACTGTTGGCTCGCCACTTGGCCTTTGAGATGGTGAAACGCCATGTGAATGCTAGATCACACAAGTTTCCACAAAAGGAAACTTAAATAGTTGTTGAAAACATGTCCAAACATATTATTATCATTATTATTATTATTTTTTTCTGTTTATATAATTTTCAGTTTTCTTTTTTTAGCTTTCTGGAAAAACAAGGTATTTTGTTGTTTTTTTTGGGGGATGATTTTCACCATTCTCTTCAACCATTTGTTGTTTTGGCTCCAAAACTCGGAGTCGGCACACAGGAGTGTCAAGACGAAGAGGGCTGCGGCCGAGGACGGGATAGCTCAGTGAGGTCAACCAAAAAACAGGTATAGTTGAGAGTTGAGGGGATTTTTTGTTTTTTTGGAATGAAAGGAGGTGTGTGAAAGATAGTTCGAAGTTCAACTTAAGCACAAATTAAGCACAAATAAGCGTAGGTGGTATCCCCAACAGCAAGGAGGTTTGCATTTGTCAAGTAGACATCAATGACCACCTTTTCTTTGCACAAGCATTGTGGCAAAGTACAAAATTACACTTTCAAAGTACAAAGGCATACTTTCAACGTACAAAAGCATACTTGTTCAATGTACAAAAGTATACTTTCAACGTACAAAACTATACTTTCAAAGTACAAAGGTATACTTTCGAAGTACATAAGTATACTTTCAAAGTACCAAAAAATACTTTCAAGGTACAGCAGTATACTTTCAAAGTACAAAAGTACACTTTCAAAGTACAAGAGTATACTTTCGAAGTGCAGAGTAACTTTCGGAACCTTGGCCCGGAACTCGGGTTCCCGGAACCCGGTTCCCAGAACCGGTTCCGTCCAAACCTCGGGAACAGAACCTTACCCCTCGGAACCCATCGAACACCGAAACCTTCGAAATCTCGGGCTTGCAACCTTTTGAACCCGGAACAATGCCTCGGGTCCGCAACCCGGTTTCCTGGAAATGGTTCCGGAAACTGAACCGGGAACCGGTTCCCGGAACCAAGTTCCTTCCCGGAACCAGGTTCCTTCCCGGAACCGCCCCAGCTCGCCCAGAACACACCGAAATCTATAGCATTCTGCTGTTGGGGAACAAACTCCAACTAACCATTTGTTGCGTGTAGTAAATAATATAATCAGCTCCAAAGTAGAGGTTCTTCAATGGTGGATGCTTCAAGTTGTTCAACTTTCATTTTGAACAAACATTTTTTGATGCAGGATATATGTGTTCACAAGAAGGCACCGGTGCCACACGTGCCAAAGAGCCAGCCGACGGAAACGGTGGAACCAATGGAAGTGGTGGACGTCTGAGCCTTATTAGCTCCAACATCGATTAACCTCTCGCGATTTCCCAAGAGATACTGAGATTCGCTTCGGCAACTTTAACGAAGCGTTTTGTTGATACTCAAAGAAGGAATCACTAAAATTGAGATGATCATTATTTTTTTGTAAATGGTGATGGTTTCTGACCATGATCGTTCACAATGTGAAGATTGTGGCAAGTGCAGGTCTGGGAGTTCTGTTATGCAAACCCATTGTTTGACCATTTGAACCCTTAAACGACTGGAGATGTAGAGTTGAACACAGGCGTTCGTTGCACAGGGCATTTAACTCAGAAGCTAACTTTGTTATTTCCAATCGAGTCATGGTTTAGACTCATTTGAATGGATCTCAGTCTATTTTCATTGTTCTACTATTTCACTTTGTCTATCATTCTGGTAATCCTTGTGGTCATCACCATAATGACAAATCGTGATCATTGATATGATGTGATGTACAGCAAATTGCAACAACACGTGACTCTCCAATATTTTTGAAACCGCGGGAAAAAACAAAATCGTGCTCTAGTGGCACCCATGGAATTGATGTGATTCGCCTGCGTGGCAGAAATAGCTCTGTATGTCAGCATCCTGCTGGAAAGTCAACAAAGTCAACGTCTCAAAAAAATTGGATGATTCCGAGGGGGTATCAGCCTACCCTGAAACCAACAGCAGCTGTGGAGACCCCACATTTGAAGGGTAAATTTTTGGGATCTGATAGGAATTTTCGCAGATTCGTGTTGTGAACAACATACGAAATCCGAAAGATGTTGAAAATAGCGGATGTTTTGCGATTGTTGGCCGTTGGCAAGATCATCCTGCAAAATAAAGAATTAATCTGGAGATCTGGGCTAATCGTCGAATCTTTTCATTGATGACCTGGATCGATACTTGATGAAATGATGACAGGATTTATCCATGGATTTTCCAGCTTCATTGGTGCGGGATGGCAGGAGATGGTGGTCCTGGAGAATTTCACCATGGAGACAACTATTGTATATAAACGAATAGAAACAACTGTCATAAAACTGTCCATGGTTGGAAGACGATTATATAAATCTAGGAAATTTGACAGAACACCACGGTTTGGAAAAGGCAGCTCTTTTCAAATATGGCTATTTTGGCTATCTATCTCTATTAGATTTAAGGTTGATGACAAGTCATCCTCTCTATGCCATCCCTTTGGTGGCATCGCTCACAAGAAGTCTGAGTAGATATGGAAAGGTCACGAGAAGTCTGAGGACTTTGACATTCCAAGAAAAAGGGGGTGGAATTTGAAGCAGTTGAGGGGTGGGTTGGTGTTTTGACTGCTTTGGCTGTTTTGGTAAGCTTTGGCACTATCACGGATGGAGATGCATGTTTGAAATTGGTTTTTGTGTAGATATCGGTGCAGGGAAAATGTATAAAACGATTTGTTTGTTTTGGGCCCGTGTTTGTTCTGTTATGATTTTTCCAAACAACAGCGGCACGCTGTTTTTTGGGTGCTTTTTATAGGTTCGTTTGGGTTTGGGAAGGTCTGAAGCTGGGTCACGGAGGGTACAGGGTTTTGGTTTCCATCGTCGTGTTTGCACCATCGGTTTCCTGGATTTGCTCATCTTGTGTGAATCAATTTTCTAGTCGAATCGCCGGTCGAGGTTTCAGCATGCCGGTTTGGATGTATGGTCAGTTTAGATCCTTTTAAAAAAGACTCCAAACTCCAATGAGAAACACGGAAAGTAAGTTCTTTTTGTTGATTTTTTTTTAGGCTGTCCTTTTATGTTTGTTCTTACTCCTTAAAAATGGGGACTTCCAACAACACTTATTATTCGGATTTCAGGCAACAAAAAAACGTGTGATGATTTGATGTCATTTCATGTCATTTTTCCACAGATGAACATATCCTTGGCAATGTTTTCTGTTGGGGCATGAAATGGCCAGGTCAATGGACATCAAGCCCCGAAAAAATGGGTGACATAGGGACATCCTCCCATCGCATCGCAAGTACCGATCCAGCTGAGTGGTGATGGCGCCTGTTGGTGGGGCATTTCACCTACGAGGCTTGTGGGAAAGTTAGGGTGAGGGAGATGCGATCTATTTTGGTAAAGGTACCATGTCAACAAGGATTTTTGTGTAGCTTTAGTTAATATCAAAGCCATTTAGTCATCGAATGAATTCTCTACTGGGTTCTATTGAGAAGAATCATAACATTATAGGTATCCAACGTATGAGTAAACGAATCAATACATCATATTAATACATGTGTGAATAGATAAGTGAACAAATAAGGAAATGAGGAAATGGATGAGTATATACATTAACATACACACATATATATATATATACGTAGATAGATAAGAAATAAATATGCGATGGATACATAAAAATATCAATAAAGACATGACTAGTCCAGAAAACAATCATTTTTTTAAATTGTATTTGTATATATATATATACATACTTTTTTTGATATAGACAAATCGGGGGAACTTATACTAGTTTTTTTTTTCTTTTGCCTTTAAGAAGTCCCAACATTCTCGACCGTCTTTTGGGATGGCAATGAGTCTTAGCAAACGTCAGCTGTGCTGCAGGCCTTCGAAGGACATGCCACAGGAGGGTCACATGAATCGGGTTGATTTGAAGCAAGAAAGCTGCAGCTTGTGGAAGATCAAAAGGATCGAGTTTTTAGGCATTCTGTCAGACTTGGATACTTATCCTATGAACACGAACGAATTGTAAGTGGTTGTGAACCAATAGTGATCATAAGCGCCCAATTTGTAGGGTTATCTCAGCTACACAATGGTTTTTACACCTGGCGTACGGAAGCGGACATGAGAAACCCACATCACCAGGAGAGTGGTGCAGGCTGCGGAAAAATCGTCACGGGAGGGGAGATTTTTAAGTAGATATAGCTGGTGAATTGTTTCATTTCAGGTCCCTGGTGTTGTCTTTTTTTTTGGAAGGGACCCCACGACACATTGAAGCTTGGGCAATGTGGAAACTTGAAGTTCCAACAAGGTGCACAATTTTTTTGCACAACACATATTTGGCACAAGTGGATGTGACTTTGTTTTTTTTTGTGATGGAGTGCAAAAAACAAGGGTGTGACTTGGAAAACAGCTTCTCCAAAATCTTTCAGCTGTATATATGTCCATTTTACTTGAACAAAGAAAAAATTGACTGGTGGTTTGGGTCACCCATTTTTTTGACTACTTAGAAAAACCAAATAACAAAAACATGTCTTCTTACAAACATCTCCAAAAAGAAATACAGAACACATGGTCCCCCCTGCGTGTTTTTTTGCGAGTAATCAAGATGGCCGTCCCCGCCGCTGCACGGAACCACCTTGTCAAGTGGAGGTAGCTTGGCAGATCAACTCCATGGTGGTTTGAAGGCTGTTGGATGTGTGACGCAGTTGACCAACCCCATCACCACGGAGCCGGGGGTTGGATAAAAAATTCAGCTTGGGCGCTTGGGGTGTGCGGTTGGGTTCAGTAGATAGCTGGTGCAACAAAGGAGTTGGGGAAAGTAGGTTGTCAGCAACTGCTTCAACCAGATTTGGTTCATGAAATCTACTGAGTCTAAAACCAGTTCTGAAAACCCAACAAACATGACTTTAGGAGTGATTCAACTTTCAAGTTTGCTGCGTTTTTTTTTTTTGAGATGATTTGATGGTTGGGTTTTTGTGCTTCAAACTTGGATTCCCCCCAGTCCCTCAGGTCGGTGCCTATCCAGCTGTTTTGAGGAGTCGATAGCATACACCCCAAAAAACAAATGTTTGGACCCTACAAACAGATGGGTTTTTTGGAAAAAGGATTTTTACTTACTAATTATGGAAAAGATGTTTGTGGGTCTCACAATATTTCACAATATTTCTGAAGGGGTGGTATATCTATACAGCACTTTATTTATACAAAAATCATCAAACATTTTAGGTAGCAAACGTCCCAAGCGAATCAGCCAGGAGTTGATCGCACAAGCGGGGTTCGAATTGATCATCGTGGATCATGAGTCTGGGGTTTCAGCGGGTGGTCGGTAGGTTGGTAGGAGAGACTGAGTTGATGTTTTCACCCGAGAATTTTGAGCCGTGGAGTTTTGGGAGCACATAAAAAAGATGTAGAAGATGTAGGTGGTGGTTTCGAACATGTTTTTTTTCAATTTTATCATCCGGAACCTTGGGGAAATGATCCAATTTGACGAAGATATTTTTTCAATTGGGTTGAAAGCACCAACTAGAAGATGTAGAAGATGTGAAAGGAAGATTCTTGTACTTTATATTGGCGATGAGGCAGTTGAATGTATAAGTTTGCTGTTCTGACCTAGAAGAGATGCAACTTCCGGCTCAAAAGGTAGATTTCAATTTAACAATATTGGAAACTGCCTTCTAACATACACTATATATACTGTATATATATATATATACACATTCACATATTATACATTTCTTTCTTTCTTTTTTCTTTGGACAGATTTGTGCCAAATTTTGGATGTCTCACTCTGTTTGCCTTTTCCTGGGTGACAGAACGAAATTGGACCGCTGTGCCCTTAGGAATGGTCCAGGGGATTTCTTTTCAGCTGCCAACTTAGTCAGGCGAAAAGGGCCTACTGGAGAAGTTCACCACTCGATTCAGAGCTCATAGTTCCGGGGTACAGACATTTATGCTTGTTAGGTGCCTTATTACTAGAAGTAATATTATACTCGGTCACTTCCGGATCACATTTCTAGGTCAATTTTGCGAGGCAGCCTGGGATGGTCAGATTTCATGTTGCTTAGTGCTTTTTAAAGGCTTAACCGCGAGAAATATGACCAGCCAACATCTGCTGGCTTCACATGTTGTTCATTGAAAAGAATCAAGAAACATAAATCGCGTCCTGGTCATGTATGAATACTGTATATACATTTTGTGAAATTCAATTTTGCCATGTACAAAAATCCACACTTCGCAGTTAGTTCTTCAACTTGCCACGGTACCTCCAAGGGACGAAGGAAACCACCCGCCCAATGAATAGTATGGAGCTCTAATTCACCATCTCCAAGAGGCTGGAATTGGTAGAGAAACATGTAATGGTGGGAGTTTATTTTGAGTTTACTTCATGATTTTGGTGCTTCTAGTATACTATGTTGCCATCCTGAACTTTAATATTATTCAACAATTTCCATTTTTGGGTCCAGTGTATAATTTTTAGGGGATAGCTTTTCCCCGCTGTTCGATGCCATTTTTTACTCCAGGATGCTGTTTTGGAGATCCAATCCTGGCAAACAACAGGATCAACTACATACTCCCCTGAAAACTAACATGTCCCCCTGAAAATCAATGGTTGGAAGATGTATTCCCTACTGAAATAGTCCCTCTTTAGGGGACATGTTAGTTTTCGGGGCTGTACACATCCTGTATCATATCTCGTATATTCTTGGTGCTCGCCAGATGCCGACTCGGGATATAGGTCAGCAGTAGGTGCCGGCGCTCATGTGATGCTAAGACTTCCGTCATCGGATGCCACGCAGGTCGATGCTGATGGTGGGGTCAACGTAGTAGTAACACCTGTCATGAGATTTGAATTGGAACATGTTTCTTACCCAAAATCCGCCAAACGTTGGGAGTAGCAACTCGCCAATTCATTGGCTGACGGAAATCGGTTTTTCTTTTGTTGAGGTTGGTTTCTTTTCGCCATCTCATTGGGTTGCTTGAAATTTCTGAACCCTGCAAACGATTTTTGCTTGGAAGATGAAAAGAGAAAAGCATACCTTTGAGCATCTTTGAGCCATCATTGAGCCAGCATTCCATGAAGTTGATTTTGGGATGACCTCACCAGATGTCAATTCTGTCAACTTGGTTTGGTGGAGGTGTTTAAGGATTGGGCATTGGACACCTAAAATTCCAGAAGCCTGGATTGTGGAATCATCTTTGTTGAGGTTTTTCAGAGTCGTGTGATTTTTGAGATATCTTCAAGTGGACCTACTTCCCCCATTGACATGCCAGGTACATCGTGCTTTAGATGCTGGCGCCGAAGGCAGCGGAATATTTTTTGGATGTTTGAATTCCACTCATTCTTGTGACCAAACGATGGTTGTGGGATGTTTCATAGCATCAGACCTGGGTTGCATCAACTCAACAAGATATATATTTTCTGTGCTGGTCTTTATCAATATATGAGGTCCCTGGTATGATTTCTTGCATTTACATAGCTTCAAAGTGCTGAATTTGGATTCGAATCCTACCCTGGAGGCTTACTACTGGGGCAGGTGGGAAGCATCCAAGAAGCTGAAGCCTTTGGGAACTTAGTGCAGCAAGTGCTTCTTACCCGTAGCCTGGTTTTTTGCAACTGGTGGATGATAGAGGTGGCAAATGCTAACAAGTAGGATGGAAACTGAAAATAACCCCCCCCCCAATAGGACCAGGAAAAGAGCAATGCTTCCAAAAAACCCTTCATTTTGGAGGCTTCAGATTCGTTTCCTCGTTTCCCAGTTAAAAAGAGAAGACGTTTTCCGAAAGTGAAGAGATTGAGATTCAGAAGAATGTTTTCCACCTCACCATCACTTGAAGAAAAGCTCATGAGGCAATCTGTGGAAGAGGTGGCGTAGGGATGAATTCTCATGGGTTTTTTGCAGGTTTTTCTTGGCCCAAAACCCATAGACACGGAAACCTTTGCCAGCATTCAGATGATACCAATCGAAATGTTATGTCATTTTCACATGATGTTTCCGGCCATTGATTCGGTGTTTTTCATGGAAATCTTCTAACAAAATAATCTGCTACAACTTTTCTCATTTCCCCCTTTTGAGGTATTGGGGTTGGTTCTTGAGTTATGAAAATCACCAACTTTGCTCCATTGTGGGCCAAGGTACTAAAATGGGAGATGCAATGGTGGAGTGGCAGGGGAGCACATCGTCTCCAGCTGCTTGGCATATATATTCCTGGCTGAGATCCTCCCTCGTCAACCAAAAAATCATCCCAATGACAGGATGGGTTTGGGGGGGGGGTGGGGTAAAACACATTTTGAGATATACTTGAAATCCATTTTATTTTGGGAACTGTGGCTCTCGAAAAAGGATTGATTTACCAAAAATGCATGCCCAAACAAAGCTCCGCATCCAATGGCCCCGCCACTGGTGATCCAGAGATGCATAAATGGCCTTGACTTGAAAGGATTTTTTTTCCTTGACCATTTTTTTTAGCCACAAAAACCAGCGAAACAAACACAATTTAAAACTCTGAAGTGATTCCACTAGGACTCTCACAATTCCCAGGTTGAAACCGCAACTCCACGGGTTTTAGTGGCCGTGGAGTTAGATGTTTTGGCACCGGTGGCAGTTGCAGAGGCATGATGGAAACCGTCCCAGTCATATTATTATTACACACCCTGAAACTAACCTGAAATAGGATATCCCAAAAGGAAATTCATCTCTTCCAATCATTAATTTTCAGGTGCGAGCTGTTAGTTTCATTGTTGTATTGCCGGAACTGTGTAACTGTGTGGGATTTTCGGAGGCGAGGGGGGCCAATGGTTACCCCTGACCTCGCCAGCAACAACGGTTGTTTAAAAAAGATCGGTGTGGCCGGTGCGGCCCATCCACTTTGGTTAAGAAAGGACATACATCCATACCTAAGTCAGAATCTTGGAAACTCATATCTCCTACCCTTTGTCCCTTAATTGCAGCTTACCATTTTGACAAATGGTCGATGAGTCTTCCAGGAGCTACTGACAGTTCCAAGTGTAGACCTGGTCATGGTGGATCCAGAACGTTGCTTAGTGACTTGGTAGGAAGAAAACAACGAAAAACTTGACTGTAGGAAGCGTTGTTGTTGTTGTTGTTGTTGTTGCTGGTGGTGGTGGTGGTGGTGGTGGTGGTGTTGTTGTTGTGAGTTGTTGGAATGGGGCCCTGCCAGACACGCTCTCAGCATCCAAGGAAGGTTTGGCGGAACGTCCAGAGAGCCATGATGGAGCACCCAAGCTGTTGCCCCTGTGCCTCATCTGACAAGGGAGAAAAAGGGGGCATTTCTGATAAGGTAACCTTTTTTTTGAGGGAGTTTGAATCTTCCAGGGTTTATTGGAGAATATAGCTGGTGTATTTTTTTTGATTTTGGCCTACAAAAAAATTGTCTTTTGCATGCCTGGCAGCCGGATGACAAAAGTGGAATCAAAAAGCTGACAGACCTTGGAAGTGCAAGAGATGTGGTTATATAGTAATTCATGCATGTCTGCTGTTTCACAGGGTGGGTGGGTGGGTGCCAACCCAGTATCAGCTTGTTCACTTTTTGGGGTTATACTTTGGGACCTGCCAAGGGTACCAGTCCCAAAAGGAAAGGATGTCCGGATGTCCCAATCAAAAAATGGCAACCGGTTGATCCTTTACAACTGTTACGGGGGCAGGACCCAAGTAAGTGTTGACCTCGTTGGCAAGGTCGAGTCTTCCAGCTGAGAAGGGTGTGACCGAAGAGGAGAATAGAAAACGACGTTGTCGGCTTCACGATAAACAAAATTGTGTTTTTTCTTTAAGAAAACAAGTCATAGTTTGAACCAACTACATGTTCATGGTCAAACACTTTAGCACCTCAAGCATTTTTTTGTGATGTAATTTGGCAGGATAATTACAAAGAACGAGAAGAGACCATGAAAAAAACAAACAACCAGGACACAATCCTGCCATTCACTTGATATTCAGTTGATTGTTTGGACCTTTTCAAATGGTTAAGTAGTTCAGTAGATCAAGCAGATGTCTATCAACCACACCAATCAATGTTTCAGCTCTTTCCCGTTTTCTTGTTGGTATCCCCGCCTGCCAAATGTAGATTAAAAAAGGCAGCCAAGGATCCATCGGCGGGAAACAATGGCAACAGTTTTTGCCAAGTTTCGAAGTCCCTCCTGAAGGGTCAAGAAATGACCAAGTCAAAGCCCAACGGCAAAGTATTACAATACTGTGATATTTAATACAATCCAATAAGATCCAATACTACCATCCAATGACTATACAATCACAAATACATTGTGATCTCACTTCAGTAACAGTTCCATGATGTGTTTTCCAACCAGACTTTTGCTAACGAAAAATGCTAGGAATCAACGCTGCGAACCCCCCCAGGAGGCAGCTTCACCTTTAGCACAAACCTGGAGTCCATTGCCACCACCGGGTCCACCTGACCCACGTAATCCACGAGCCGTTCAGGTTGGGCTGAAGTAGTGGGGTCAGCTCCCAACCAACCGAGTTTTGTCACTCAAAACACGGGTCCCATTTAGCAGTGGCAAGTGAAGGGTTGAGGTTGGGAACTCCCTGAACATGCTATCACCAGTTGCGATGTCTATATATATATATATGTATATGCATAGATATATATATATATACATATCTCAAGTATATGCATATGTCAATGTAAATATATATGCATATCTCATTATATATTTAACTATATACACATGTATACACATTGTAGAGACAATTTCTATGTACAAACTATATACGCATTATTTTTGTTTCAAGTAAATTATATATGTATATATATATATATCTATGTACACATATTATACATAGATATTGTAAAACGTATTGTATCGACATATCATTTATAGATAGACAAATAGATGTAGATATAGACGCAGATATACATATACATCAAGGCCACTTTACTCCGAGGTTTTGAGGGATTCTCCTGACAGAAACAGGTTTGATGTGCCTGGTGCCCCCGTTTCAGTAGCAATTTATCACTTTCCTTGGGGTGTGATTAATCCGGGGTTGATACTATATATTTTTGTGCACTAGCAAACACACATGATAAATTTGACTATCATGTTTAAAGTTTTAATTTCATAAAGATGTTTCTTAACCCACTTCTCAGGGATCAGATGGCAGGGGTTATGGGGTACCCTATGACCTCATTAAGGGCGTTGAATTGAGATTTCTCACCTTTTATCCATCCTAAGAATTCGAGTTAACTCAACACTTCAAAGAGGTCAGTATAGCCGGGTATGAAACATCAACGGATTCCTACAATGAACGGTGTGTTTTTTTTCCATCCACAATTTTCCACCATGCCCGGAATTTTTCTCACCAACCCCTCCGGTGGCCATCATCCGGTGCCCAGGTAGCAGTGAAAGGTTTGTCCAGCAGCTCTGCCACGCGTTTGGCTAATACTATGCAGGTAGCAGAGGCGGTAGGGTTAAACCGTCCACTATTTATCAGAAAATCTGGAGGGGATCTGCAGATTTCTTACCAAAAAAAAATGTCAAACATGTTCGTTTCTTTTTGTGGGAAACTTCCAGACTATACTTTTTGGAGGTTTTGGGGCTTTGTTGGACAAATTTGTGTTGAACAATTTTTGCAGCTGAAAGTTAGATGAATTGGTGAAGCAAGCAACATCAGACATGAACTTTTGTGTGAAGATGAGTTGAACTTACAAGGTCTGATTCCTGACATGATTATCCGATAGGTGAGTTTTTTCACTTTCATTTTGGACAAAAATACCATTGAATATATATACTCCTTTTTCTGCCTCTATGGAAAATGATTCACTTGGGGGGAATTTGTATGATACACCACTAAAGGCAAAGGAAAACTCTAGTGATTGACTCGATCTTTTCAAAAAAGTGCATCGATGCAACAGATTCTTTGCTTCGCCTGCAAGTCTAGGCCATGGATGCATTTTGGAAATGCTTTGACGTATCTTGGCATAGCACTTGCTCAACGACAGCAGGGGAAAAATATATAGGATGGTTATCTTGTGCCATTTTGAAATCCCTGGGAAGATGTAGAAGGGGGAACAACCAGATGTTCGGAGCTGAAGTGAAGGTAAAAACAATGAATCAGAAAATCAGAGATTGCTAAAGAGATGGCTGAGTATACCCCCGAAAACTAACATGGAACCCCCAAAAAATTGGTGCTTTCTAGATATTTCTCCTTTTCCAGGGGTGTGTTTTCAGCTTCCTGTCGTTAGTTGTCAGGGGTGCTTTTTTTCGACGTGAAGTTGAAACTAATGCCCCTGTATACCTTGAGCTGATTTTGGCTACTGGTCTTGTCGCAGTTCCCTGAGTTCACTTCGGACATCCATTTGGACATTTCCCGGGATCAGGAAAAACCGATCGGAACGTTTGGGTTTCAAAAGTTGGTTTTCAAGGAAAATCAGGGGTCATTAAATGGGTAATGTAATGACCCCGGGTCATTGAAGAATCAGGGAAACAACTTTTGTTCGTCGTTTTTTTTTACAAGCGATGGATGAAATCTGGGATGGAACAAAGATCTCCAGCCATCGGACAGATTTGAGAAACGTTGTTGCGAAACGATGCGTGGAAGATTCCCCCAATAATTTTCTTCCAAGAGTTGAAAAAGCTTTTTGATGTCTTGAGAGCTTAGTTGATATCGAGATCTGAGCAACTATAAAATATACAGGTTCCATACATGATAAGGGCACCCCCTTTTTTTCGTTTGGCGACGTTTGGGAGAAAACTGAGGCTTTGCCCGAGAAGGCGGCTGAAAGACAGAAGTTGATTGGTTGCACAGCACTTTGACTGAATCCAGTGGTGAAACAAAGTCGTTGCAGTTGTGGATCCTGGTTTGGGGTCCCGTTGAACGCTGGTTGGTTGGTTCCCGTAGGACTTAGAGATTCCTTTGGGGAAAACATGACTCGACCAAGGCCATGGCTATACAAATCGACTCCAACTCAGCATTTTGTTCAAGATAGAATCTTCAATGCCTAATTTCAATGCCTAATGCTACACGTGTTCTCACCAATCTCTGGTGAAGATATTGCTGTTCTGAATACTGACGAGTTGGAGGAAACGTCTGCAGAAACGCTGAAAGAGCACCTGGCCCCCATCGTTGGCATCACCAGGTTTCGTCAAAGACTCTTCAGTGAAGACGGCTCCGAGATTGGGTGTGAGGATCTTTCCTTGAGTCAGAAAGTGCAGCTTGTGTTGTTGCAATTGGTGGAACCCAATGCTGAACAAGAACAGCAAATGCTTAATGCTTGTTGGGGAGATGATGCTCAACTCCTTGAATCACTGCTGAAAGAACCACTGGACCCAAATGTGCCAGTACGATTTGGAAATGGGTTCGAAGGCTTATACCCCCTTCATGTTGCAGCTACACTTGGCAGCTTGCAATGTGCACGAATGCTAGTGGAAGCAGGAGCAGAGAAAGACTCCCATGCGAGCAACCAACAATTTACATATACAGCCCTCTTCCTTGCAGCACAGGGAGGGCACATTGAAATCGTTTGCTTTTTGACCGAAGCCGGATCAGATAAGAACATCTGCGCAAACAATGGAGCTTCACCTCTCTTTATTGCAGCACAGAATGGCCACGTTGACATCGTTCGCTTCTTGACCGAAGCTGGATCAGATAAGGAGAAGGCAAACAACACTGGTGAAACACCTCTCTTCATTGCGGCACGGCAAGGGCACATACAAGTTGTTCGCTTCTTGACCGAAGCTGGATCAGATAAGAACAAGAGTTCAAACACAGGTGCTACCCCCCTCTACATTGCCGCCCAGAATGGCCACATAGAAGTCGTTCGTTTCTTGACCGAAGCTGGATCAGATAAGGAGAAGGCAAACAACACAGGTGAAACACCTCTCTTCATTGCAGCACAACAAGGTCACATTGAGATGGTACAATTCTTGACCGATGCTGGATCAGATAAGGACAAGGCTGACGATTCTGGTGAAACACCTCTTTTCATTGCAGCACAGCACGGCCATATCGCAATTGTTCGCTTGTTGACGGGAGCTGGATCAGAAGGAGAAGGCTAACCACACTGGTGAAACACCTCTGTTCAGTGCAGCACAGCTGCCAGATTGAAATCATCATTGCAGCATCAAAACAACATTGCCAAGTGTATCAAGTTGGTGGCAGAGAATCAAGAGTATTCAGATTAAATTCAGAATACCAACTAGAATACTCCCCAAGCTGAAGTTTTGTGATTGAGCTCAGAATTAGCTTCAAGTATCAGTCCAGATGAGCCTTCCAAATCAGCTGCGTTGCTACTTTTTTTGGTTGATGTTCTCAGTCTCCATTGCAAACCTCCCAAAAAACACTTGAACGGATCTAAGGCACATGCACGAAGTAGCGCCTACGACCTTTTCTTGCGGGGTCATAGTGTGCGGAATCCTAGCTCGGTGTACTTGATGTTGCGCAAAAATCGGAGTTCACAAAGTTTTTTGTTGGCGTCAGTAGTATTTCCACGAAAACTTGGTAATTAATAGGTATTGGGACAATTCTTGGGAATATGACCAAAAACAAGAACTCAAGAAAATTCTCTCCCAGCACATTTTTCTGCCTCCAATTTTCTCCCAAAAAATCCCCATGTCTTTTCAGGTCATTGCACTTTGTGCAGATTTGGCTGGGAGTCCAAGGTTGCACGTAGCAACGACCCCCCCGTAGCTCGGGGGTGGGGTGTTTTCTGGTGTTTGTTTTTTTATAAAGAAAACTTCATAGGGTACCTGCCTGATAAGCAAAATACCAATCTTGGTGGTGGTTTCAAACATTTTTTTATGTTCACCCCTATTTGGAGAAGATTCCCATTTTGATTAATACTTTTCAGATGGGTTGAAACCACAAACCAGCAATTGCTTCTTCTACCGGGGGTTGGTATATAATTGATCTCATTTGTGAGAGGTTAAAATCCAGATTTTGTGTCGAAACCGCATGGATTTTTTTTTGGGAAAAACCCCATCTCTCGGCTTCGGAAATCCGCTCAAGAAAGACAGAAAAAAACTGAGGCAATCTACAATAGCCAAGGGTGGAAGGTTTTCATGTGAAAATCTTCAAGGCTTTACGCCTTGGAAATGGTCCAACAACTACTGTGTATATATAGGGCAGCATTTGTTCCGCCTTCACGGAGTTGGCTTTCCAACCTTTTTTGTCTAGGAATCGCCTCTTGGAATTTTTGCGGCCGGATTTTTTTTGTGAAAATCGGGGAAAACGACTTCAAGTTGATGTTCTTTTTTGGTGGGTGCTGGGGTGCTGGTGGTTTCAAGTGGCTGGCGCAAGGTTGAATTGCTGGCAGCAAATATCTTCCAAATTGAAAATTCCATCTCAGTCATTTGGGCCATAAGAAATAGGTTGATGGGCTCTCTACCTACCGCTCTTTTTGTGGCTCACTGTGTTACCTGACTTGTGGAAATGCGGAGATGTGGTCGCTCGTGAGGTGCTTCTGCGTGATGGTAGCCATCGACATGCCAATGAGATGAAGATGGAAAGGCGGAGATCTCGGTCAAAAGGGACTGGGTCTGCGGCTCGAGTCCCGGAACATGGTAGGTTTGGTTTCTTCCGTTTGAAGATCACTGGGATGAAGATGTGAATTTTTTTATAGGAAAAATAGATTTGATGTCATTGCTCTTGTTTTTTTTGGGGGAGAAGTCTCTGATTGCGAATCTGAATCCTGATGTGGTGTCATTTTTTTTTGGAAAGATGTTTGGCCGCAACGTAGTATCATGCCTTGTAAGAACAGGCCCTCAAGGCCTAAGCCGTTATACCAGGACCTAATCCATCACCAGGGTTTAGGGATCAGATCTCCCACAAAAACGTGATAACATGTATAAACATATATAGTAAGTTATATAGATGAGATTTGATATAAATACGTGTATAGAGGCCGAGAATCGCAGAGAGACATATATATGTATATATATATGAAACCCTGCTACGATGACTGCTGTGGGGAGGGGAGACATCCCAATTTTACATCGTTGAGTGAATGGTTCACCAGGGATATAAGACGTTTGGGTTGACATGGATACCTTGTGGCCAAATTCGCCCTGAGGTTTCCCAGGCTGAAAACATCCTCCCATATTCGACTCTAGGACTTTGTTCTAACAGTGCCCCAGAAAACCTCGCTGTTCGGGTCTGTATTTATACGTATATATTATATATATTTTATTATATTCCATTATAATCATTTTTCACCGTCGTGTATTTTAGCAGTGTTTATACATTTCTCAGGGAAAAGCCCGCGAATCTTCCATGTTGCACAGGGCGACGGAAGCACGACATTGGGCAACGCCTCTAGAATCGCAACGTGCGCGCTTGGCCAGCAGTGCACTAGTGTCACAACTGCGTCGACACAAGAAGGCTGGGGAAGGGGATGAAAAGAGATGTTGTTGGGGAGGTTAGTTAGTTGAGATTATATAAGCAAAAATATATGTACATATACATACATATATACATATATATATATGTACATTGTCTATGTGTATATATACATATAGATATTTGAGGTTGTCTAGTAGGGATGCCATTATTAAAGCAATTGTTCGTTTTTCGACACGAAACGTTTCAGGTTTCGATTGAGTCAACCAACAATTTTCTGAAGAGGCATTACCTTTCACACCTTGGCTATCCACATGGTCCCTCAAATGCTTATAGTTTAGTGTATAATTATATAAATGATATTGTATGGTAGTGTTACTTCATGATTCATGATCTTACTTGGTATTATATTGTCATATATATATATATACAGTATGCTATCTAAATCATACAATGCTTCATATATTCATATATTCATATATTCATTTATTTATATATTTATATATTCTGTGTTACATAATGTCATCTAGGCTTTCGTTTCGGTGGCACTCGCCCCAAAAATTCCGCTCAAATGGTATGTTTCAAAAGCATGTGGAGCTCTGAAAAGAATCTGCACAAAGAATGCACCTTTGACCTCCCTCATAAAGCAGTTAGGTTAAGGAATCATCAGAATCCTTAAAAGGTTTTACACGTATTCCAGGTGGGAAAAAGCCGATTTTAAGCACCCAGAGGATGGTTGATCGGGAGGCTTTGGGAGCATTTTTGCACCTGGGAGATGCCTTGGCGGCTGAAACCCTTTGCTTGTCGGGATTCGAGGTGAGGATGAAAAGATGGGATTTTGTTTGTCAAGAGGTCAAAGCAGCGAGTATATTGAAAGAAACGATGTTGGAAGAATGCATACATCCAAAGGAACACCCGGTGGGTAGTTGGAATGGCAAAGAAACATGCGACTTCAATGCGACTGATGGGAAAGACGTCTTGACTTCCGAGATTCTTTACCATGGAGTTTAGAATGCTCTCTGAAAAGTGCCGGAAACTGCACATCATGAAATGAACATCATATTCGAAAAGTTTTCTCGTTGGATTTCATCTTAGCCTTGTCCGGTTTCCATTGCCGTGTGTCAGCCAGTGGTTAGTTGGTGGTTTATGTTAGTAGGAAACCTACCACGCCCCCACCCTAACAAAAAGAGTATTATTCAGGAGGGGATTGGAAAAAAGGTCCAACAACATGGCGGCTAACCATCCTTTCAAGTGGTTGAAGTGTGGCTCCCCGCTTTTTTCTTGTTTCAATCGCTGGCAAAAAGGCAGTGGTTCTGGACCACGAGCAGGGACCAGGGAACTTATCCAATGCTATTGGTCTTGCCTTTTGGCGCAAAGGGTGCTGAAGTTGAAGGATGTTGATAGACAGTAGAGTTGATAAGAGAAACATGAGTTGATGGATTCTTTGCTGTGCAGATTAGCTTAGATTGGAGTAGATTAAGATGGATGAGATTAGATTAAAATGGATTGGATTAGATTGGATTAGATTAGATTAGATTAGATTAGATAGATAGATAGATAGATAGAGAGATGGATTGATAGATCGATAGATCGATAGATTGATCGATAGATCGATAGATTGATAGATCGATAGATCGTTAGATTGATCGATAGATGGATAGATCGGTAGATCGGTAGGTAGGTATGTAGGTGGGTAGGTGGGCAGGTAGGTAACTAGGTCGGACGGACAGACTGATTGATTGAATGACTGACTGACGGACTGACTCAAAGAATGACTCAATAGAATATGCTTGCTTGCTTGCTTGCCTGCTTGATTGATTGATTGATTGATTGGTTGGTTGGTTGGTTGATTGATTGATTGATTGATTGATTGCTTGATTGCTTGGTTGATTGATTGTTTGATTGATTGATTGATTGATTGATTGATTGATTGATTGATTGATTGATTGATTCGTTTTCTGAGTGATTTAGGTCCATGCTGCAGCCAGTGCTGGCACTCACACGCTGCTGCGAGTCACTTGGATCCGTGGACTGCTGATTGGGAGTTGCTTTGAATTATCTCAGGGGATTCTTTCCGGTGTGTAATTCTTGGGAATTAAGTATGATGAAGAATTTGATCCCTATGATAAAACTACCCGCAAAGTCTTTGCCCCATGAAACAATGGGGCCGTTTTGACCATTTCCAAGTGGAAAAAAAATCAAGACATCATGATTAGGGAATTCCGGAGCTTTGAAAGAACTGACATTCGACGTTGGTGAATTATTTCCTGGAAACTGACAGCATGTTGACAAGGATATCGTTATCTGTTGGTTTTTGTTGCATCTTTTGGCAAGATTTTTTCCTTTTTGGGAGTGTTAAGTAACCCCGGATTGGTAAACCCCTGCCAGCTTCAACGAACTCCTTGCAAAATTGTCCGCAATGCTACCAAAAAACCTTCACCAAGCCAAAATCAATCTTGGTTGACCAGTTGACCTTACCACTATTTTTTGTGAAACAACTTTAAAGGATAAACAAACCTCAACACCTGGTTCCAAGGTCGACGGATTCACCGATTCACATTTTTTTTCGCGCAATGAGTGCTTCAAGAAAAACACAAAACGATTTACAAAAGCTTTCAAAGAGAACCGGGTTTCAAATGAATATTTGTTCGGGATTTTCCGGTACTCAAAAAAAAAACAGAGAGAATTCCCATTGAGGATGAAAGTCCCATGGAGTTTTTTTGCATCCATTTCTTCAACCCATGTTGCAGCCCTCAGGTGCCCAGTGACGACATTCCGTGACCCGGCCTCGGGTTGGGAAGGTTGGATCTGACAGGAGCCGTTGGAATCGTATCATCCACATCCACATATAGTTGTATATAGCTTGGGTGTGGCCCCTTCCCAGCAACAGTGGCAAATAAAGGTTTATAGGGATTCCCTACTAAAAATGGAAAAATCCTGGTTTTCACTGTTATTGGGAAGGGGCCATACCCAATATATAGCATATGATATTTCCATCAAAAAATTGAATGGGACCTTACCAACCGGACCCCTAACTATATAAGTTGCTAGAGTTATTAGATACTAAGGTTTAGGGGTCTCTTTCAGTAGGTCCTGTTCAAACCTTGGTGGCCTCGGCCACCCTCCCCAAATGGAAGGTACCTGAGAAGAGCTTTGCAATTGGGCTTGGAAGGCTTGATCCTACCTATGGCAGAAACAACTACACAGGTTGATGGGGTGAAGGATGGCCATGGGGCCATGGGGCCATGGGCGGCCCAATGCTTGAAGGAAATCAAAATGACCTTTTCAAGGGATGAATGACCATTGTCATCCCTTAGGCCTTAAACTACCATTATTCCTTCAAAAGAAACCTGATTTTAAGACCTTAGTGTCTCGGGGTGGGTGCGGGATGGGCTCATCGGCTCCCTATGAATACAACTGAAAGTTTAGCAAACTCCCTTCCGTGGAAATGAAGTGGAAAAACCCGCTGAAACCATCTAGCTGGAACAGTCAAAAAGAAACCACTGGAACCACACATTATTGGGAAAGTCTAATCACAAGAAAGTGTTATATGATATTATGGGTGATTGATGTCAAAAATCCACATTTGAATCGCATTTTTGTGTGGCAGCAAGTTGCCCATCGTTGCGACTCAGCCGTTTTGAAAGTTGGGGAGTTTGGCAAATGCTCGGTTTTTCTTTGGAAAGGTTCCTTCAAGACAGGGGTTTGTTATGCAATGGTAAGCCTGGATTAATAAGCCACCATCTTGTTTAATTGGGGGATGGTCCCATTTTACTAGCAATTTTACACATAACTTTCCTTGGATACACCCCCAATTTAGCAGAGAAGGGTTGGTTTATTTGATATTGCACCTCGAAAAGTGGCGCAACTCCCAAGTGTTAGTTCTTCCAAATGTTAGTTTTCTGATGGGGCCCTCATCAACCAAGCTGGCAGTATATAAATGTCTCACTTAGTGCAGCCATTTGACTCCGCGCCCTCGAAGAATCTTACATAGCAATGGAAAATTCCTTTTTTTCTTCATAGGAAATACATGAAATACATCCGCATTTCATGGTGGATTTCCAACCACTGACTTTCGATTCCTGGAGGATAATACTGTTAATGGTATCAACACAATGGTGTGTGAAGCCCCCTCCCGCCCCCAGTTTTTCGTCTAGGATCCGATTGATGGCAGCAAAGAGCGCAGCTGAATTTTTTTGTTTGGGATACCACTGCCCCTATATTGGATAAGCATCAGCAAGATATGAATCATCCTTCAAATTCCTAAAGCACCCAACCTGAGAGGTAGAAGACTTCTTGGCTGCTGTGAAAAAGTCCTATCCTTCGTTGGGGATCCGAGCGGGGGGGTTGAATTCCGGTGTCTTTGGAATCCTTAAGTTGCATTTTCTTCTTTTCAAGGTGGGGGATGTCTTGGGACCTAGGCGATCATCCAAATGGTCAAACATTTTTGGTAGAAGCGATGTACAAGACAGATTTTTTTTTTTCTGAAAAATTTGGGGGGAAAAAGACCCACCCAATACTGTTGATCCCTGTGAAGTCCGGGAGAAGCGGATGTATTTGATTCAATGAACTTGATGACCTGGATATCGATGTAAATTTGCTACCTTTGACTTAGTTCAAAGGTTGCTCTCCAGGGTGTTGTCCATGGATATGGTTCCACATGATTGACTCCGGATAGAAGACTAGGCATGCTATGTCCATATGGTCTCAAATCGTCCCATGGTTTTTTTTGAAGTCAATTATGTGAAGAATGCCATGCTAGTTCATCAATTGAGCAGGATTTTGTTGTGTCTCAGGGGCAGGTCCAGGCTGCCCCTGAGGCCCTGTTGATTTCTTGCCTTGCGACCAAGACCAAGACCACCTCTCCGATATTTTTTCAGTGGACTTTAACCATACATCACCTCCTTGGATATACAAATTGGACTATTCCCCAAACTGGAAAATTATTGAATTCACATTAAACAATTTGGGAGTGATATTTCTCTCAATGTCCAGTTGGTGTGATATTGATGCAAGGATTTTACTGATCTTTAATGAACCATTTCGTTGATGTATTTTTTTGAGAAGTAATTCTTGTGGTTTGAATCTCCAAACCTTCAAAGAAATCACAGGTTGTTTTGGGCAATTTTTGTTTAGGTCAAGTCTACGTGGTGCAGGTAGGAGAATTGATGAAGACGTTGGTGTTTTTTTGGGGTGTATGTGTGATGGGAGGTGATAGGTCACAAGCTGCAAGCATTTTTGGGTGGGATTTTTGTTGGGCGATGGATGAAGAAAAATGCGAGATTTTGAGAAACTCAGATTGAAGATGTTGGGGATGATTTACCTAGGTGGTGGTTTCAAATATTTTTTATTTTCATCCCTATTTGGGGAAGATTCTTATCTTGGCTAATATTTTTCAAAGGGGTTGAAACCACCAACTAGTTACTCTTGTGAAGCAAGAGAAAAATGATCAGAAACATCTTTTTTTTGTTTTGCAAGTCTGGTATTGGAGACACCAAATCTTCCTTGGAAAAAAACAGGTTCGAGATTTAGCATGGAGTTGGAGTAGACTCCGTTGGACTACACCTTCCAAAAAGAACACTTGATGGTTGTTTAGTTGACTCGCAAAGTGGGGAGACCTTTATGATAAGTTGAGGTTTTGGTGTTCCACACAGTCGTCGCACGACCTCTTCTGTGTTTCAGAATTGGCTGAACATTTTCCGTGGAAAAAATCAGGTGTTTCCTACAATGCCAATCCAAAGGGGGTCGATTTGTAGCTTTAAACTTTTTTTGGGAGAAGATAATGTCAACCTGAAATTTGACATTTGAAGAAACATGATGCTTTGAAGGTCTGCAATTCTGAAGATACAAAATCTTACACCCCCCAAAGTTTAGCCCCTGAAAAAACCATGACAAAAGGAAGACGATCCTCTCCTTTTTGGCATGGTAAACTTTCAGGGGCTATGTGAAACTTTGAGGATTCTTTTAAACCAATATTCAGTATTCAGGTGATTTAACAAAGTTTCATCAATATTTGGGGCTACTTTCATGTGATTTCAGTAGGCAATAATATTTTCCCCATCTGACAGGAGGCCATGCTTCAGTGGTCCGCAGCGTGGCTCCTAGTGCCGCGCAGTTCCTACGGAAACGTGCCTTGGATGGAATGTGAAGCAAGGCTGGTCCACCTGGAGCATCGACATGTTCAACTTCAACATTTTTTTTGGGTGAGTTTTTGGTAAGAAATTCTGGCGGAATTTTCCTAAGGTAGAAGATTCATCTTTGAAGGAAGCTGCCAAAAAATACGGCAAACAGGATTTTTGAACTGCAAATTTCCACCTTCACACAGTGTGCCCTATATCGTCTCCTCACAGTTGCCTGAAATGTCGGATGCCTCGAATCCCGAATACCGCCCCGAAAAAAAACCAACATGGCACTATGGCAGATGAGTCAAGCTTTCCAAGTTCGGAATCTTCTCTTCAAAGGGGGGTCTATTTTCAGGTGTTTTATGTTTAAGGTGTTACCTTCAGTTTTTTTCGGGGGGTCTAACGGAAAAAACCAGGCAAGCTGTGGAAATTCACATGAGAGAGATGTGCAGGGGGGTTGGGTTGTTTACTGGTGGCCATTGGATGTTTTGTTTTTTTTGTAGGGGTTTGAAAACTCAAGGCCCCGGTAAATGGTAGGTATATTCATAATACTGTTGATGGACAAAATCCTGCACCACCAATCATGATGATTATCCCATTATTTATAGGGTTTTAACCATCCCAGGTGGTGCAGGATTTTGTCCATCAACAGTATGACATGGAGTATTCTCGCAAAGGGACCCTGAAAGTTGGGCACCCTCCGTGTTTCACACGTTGCATCTCCCAGGAGAGGAGCTGCTCCTGAAGGCTGTACAGGCCCGCCTCCGCCCCCGGAAGATGATTTTGATTTTCCATAGGAACCGAAAACAGGGTTCCCCGAACCCAAAGAGCTGATGGTTGAGGACTGAACCAAAAAGGCTCAAATTGTGATAGGAATCCCTAAATTGTATTTTCTTCGGACCTTTTCAGGCAACCAAAAAGGAAAGAAAACATGACCTGACAAGTTGTTTTGACGACCAAAGCGCTGAGCTTTGAGTTTTATCTTGATGTTGGTGTGACCTACTTAGGGTTTGACCGTTTGACCTACTTAGCACAAAAAGCAAGAACTTTAGAATAGCAACAGCTGTTATTCTGAAACGGTGACAAAATGGAAAAAAAGGATGAAAAACGGATATATCTATATATATACATATTCCTGTCCAAATCACCCATTCTTGGGCTTCCAGTTGCTAGTAAAAGTGGGAGTGTAAGATAGAAACCTTCAAGATTTTCAGTTCGTACAGTCATAATTCGGTTTCCGTGCTCAACAAACTCCAACTGAAGCCCCCCCTAAAAGCTGGGAACTTTGCCTACCAGTTACAAGAGAGAACCCCCCACAAAAGACCCCAAAAAGCTACACAAAACTCCCCCACATCTGGCATGATTCACTTTCGTCGTCTATATATTATCAGGCTCCAAAGGTTTGAGGGTTGAAAAGCCAGTGTTTTTTTGATGCCTGGAAACAGGTGCTGATGTTTTAGATAGGTCAGAAGCTTTGAAGTGTCCCCAAAAGACCTGTTTTCATTTCTACTAAGCCATGGGCTAAAAATAGCTTGAATGATGATAATCTCAATCTTTTTTGTGTTAATGATGATGCCTGCCCGTGTTTTTTTGTCTCTACATTTCTGTTTCTTTAGCTGATACCCTCATGTAAACAAACATGAATATGGAAATTCTTTCATTTTAAAATCGATATAGCATATACCTTCCCTGAAACTAACATACCCCCTGAAAATGGATGGTGGGAAGATGATCCTTTCCTTTTGGGTTTCGGCCCATTCTCAGTGGCTATGTCTGTTAGTTTTCGGGAGGGGGTAATCCTTGGAACCACCCCCCACCAACACTCACCGCCAGGATTCTGAACCATTCTTAGGATCGGGAATCCCGAACTAAACCTTCATTTGTTGACTGGCATACTGGCGTAGACGGGTAGACCGAAGGTAAGCCGATTCAAGGTGTAAACCACACAGACCTGTTAGGTCGAGACTGAAGTGGGCCTCGCTGCAGTAAGAGAGATGGTGAAGGTTGAAGGCCTTGGGGCTAAGGGCACTGCAGTGGCTTCTGTATATGCCATACATATACTGTATACCCAAAAAAAGACACACATACATTTGTGTATATATGTAACATATGCCTCAAAATAGATAGATAGATGGATAGATAGATAGATAGATGGATAGATAGATAGATAGATAGATAGATAGGTAGGTAGGTAGGTAGGTAGGTAGGTAGGTAGGTAGATATGTAGATAGATAGNGGTAGATAGGCAGATAGATAGATAGATGGATAGATAGATAGATAGATAGGTAGGTAGGTAGGTAGATAGGTAGATAGATAGATAGATTGATAGATAGATAGATAGGTAGGTAGGTAGGTCGGTAGATAGGCAGATAGATAGATAGATAGGTAGGTAGGTAGATAGGTAGATAGATAGATAGATAGGTAGATAGATAGGTAGATAGATAGATAATAGATAGAGAAGTGGAAATACACATGATATTTCTATATATCCCCATCCTAAATGAATCTACTAAACTTTCACCAAACTTTCAGGCTTCTAAACCCGTCCGCTTTTTCATGTAGTGGTTGAGTAGATGCAATTGCAGACACCTCATGCACAACACAAAAGATACCACTGATAGTGACGGAGCGGATTTTTAGCTTAGGAAACAAAGATGAAAACCCCTAAAGTCATGGACTCTCTTTGAAGACGAGATTCAGAATTTGAAAAATCATCATATTATATCATATTCAAGTTCCATCTTCAACCTCCATTAGATGTCAACCATCAGCCCTTTCTTTCGTTCCCCCGATTCCAGGGTTGCCGCGATTCCGTTGAGGCCTTGACATGATTTTCTTCGCCCCAGTCGAGCTGGCTGCTTCGGCCCCACGAGGGCAGGAGGCTGGGCTGCTGTTGGCCCTCCAAACTGCTGAGGTGCCGCCAAACATAGGGGGAAGAGTGTTGATTGTTGGAGGTGGAGGTTCCAAGTGTGTGAAGTTTTACATTTTTTTTGTTGAAAAAGTTGAATAGTTTATTTGTTGTTTAATTGAATTGTGTATGATTTTTCCAATTTCCTTGCAGCTGTTTTTTTTTGGCGTTTAAAACAGGGTATGTAACGTCTGTAACGTTGAAATGTTTTTTTTTGGAAGGACCTGAAACTGGAATGACAGGGAGCAAACCGTCCACCAAAATTGCTAGGCTGAAGTGAAGAGGGCAAAGAAACTTCTGGGAGGCTCGTGGGAATGGAAGTCTGTGAAACAGCAAAACTATGGAGAGCCCTCAAAGGGAGACTTCGAATTCTTTGGGTAGATTCAGAAGATTTGTACTCAAATAGAGTGTATTACTGGCATCTCTTTTGTTTTCTCTATCTTTACCATATAGGCTTCTTTCTCGAGATTCTTTTAGGGGACATGGAGTCAACCGAAGCAAAGTTCAAGGGTCCGAGTTGGACTGGCTTGTGACACTGAGATACTGTGCTAAAGGTGTTTCAAAGTGGCTACCCTAAAGCCCTGCAAGTATCTCCATGTCCAAGTGGTTTGGAAAACCCCTTATTGGTGATGCCATTCCGAAGTCATATAGGATTTACCATCCTCCAGGTTTTTGGGCTTACCACCCCTGATGGCAGAGAGCGATGTTTTTCCGAAAATCGTGGCAAATTTTTTCTGTCAGATTTTTTGGACGAAAGCGTGAAATGATTCAACCTGGATGGTTCTTCGATTCTACTTTGTAGGTGTTTTTTTGTCTTGAACCTTGGAAAAATAACACATAGAAACGATGAAAACCTCATCATTTCCAATGTTGCTGGTTTAAGTCTCACCAGATGAGTATATAGTATACCGTTTTTTTTGTTAGGTGCTTTTTTCTTAACCGTCGATTCTTAGGAATGTTGGTGCCTGGTCGCTCGGTGGAGCAAATGCTGTCAGCCGGATATGACTTGGTATGCACCACCAGCGATGTGATTTTACTGCGCGCTGCTGCGGAGAATATCGTGACTTGGACTTGGACCTTCTAGTCCTAAAGTCCTGGTTTCTTGCGAAAATTGTTCCCCAGAAATCTTTGAATCCCAAAGTTTTCTAGCACCATTTTTTTGTTGCTTAATTTAAGAATTGATAGTTACTATTACTAGGAATCTATATACGCAAATTTCTATAGCTTCTAAGCCCCTCCACACTCCCTGAAGCGTTTTTGCTTCAAAGCCCCAAATGGTTGCCTCCAATTCCACACGACGAGGGGTTCCTCCGAGGTGAGGGAAGCAAAGATATCTCCAACAGGTCCCAAAACTGACCAGTTGCAATTCATCACCTCCACACGTCAGGCGCTAGGGGATGGGGATGGGATGAGTCAGTTCAAGGGGTGAATTGAAGTGTGATTAGAGAAGTGAAAGATAGGGTGATGAAAGAAATTATGAAAAAGGTAGCAAAAGATAGTTTCGGCCATAAAAAGGTCTGGAAGTTGGGATGAATTTCAACAAAAAAGCAATGTGCATTTGGTGTCCTTGTTTGCATGAAACTGCAAGAGTTTCTATATAAATTTTAGGGATAGGTGTCAAGCAGAAAAGATCTGAGGATCAAAAACAGTAAAACCAGAAGAGCAGAAGGAAGGAAGGGAGAAAGGAGGATGGGAATGGAAGACAGGAAGGAAGATGGGAAGGGAAGGAAGGAAGGAAGCAAGGAAGGAAGAAAGGATGGAAGGAAACAAGGAACGAAAGAAATGAAATAAAGGAAAGAAAGGAAAGGAATAGAAATAAGGAAAGGAAGGAAAAGAGGAGAAGGAAGGTAAGGAGGGAAAGGAAGGAAAGGAAGGAAAGAAGAAAAGAAGGAGGGTAGCACATGTGGCAACAACCAAAGTAATGGTACCATAGTAGCAGCATAGTAGCAGTAGCAGTAGCAGTAGCAGTAGCAGTAGCAGTAGCAGTAGCAGTAGCAGTAGCAGTAGCAGTAGCAGTAGCAGTAGCAGGAGCAGGAGCAGGAGCAGGAGCAGTAGCAGTAGCAGTAGCAGTAGCAGTAGCAGTAGCAGTAGCAGTAGCAGTAGCAGTAGCAGTAGNAGGAGTAGTAGGAGTGAGTAGGAGCAGTAGGAGGAGGAGGAGGAGGAGGAGTAGTAGTAGTAGTAGTAGTAGTAGTAGTAGTAGTAGTCGGAGTAGGAGTCGGAGTAGGAGTCGGAGTAGGAGTAGGAGCAGGAGCAGGAGCAGGAGCAGTAGCAGTAGCAGTAGCAGGAGCAGTAGCAGGAGCAGGAGCAGGAGCAGTAGCAGTAGCAGTCGGAGTCGGAGTCGCAGTCGCAGTCGCAGTTGTAGTCGCAGTCGCAGTCGCAGTCGTAGTCAAAGTCGTAGTCGTAGTACAGCGAGAGGAATGAAGAAAATGAAGACAATGAATGAAGCGAACAAACACGGAAGGCAGGGAGGGAAGAAGCGAAAGAAACAAAGAAAACAGGAAATGAAGCAAAGGCCTTCATAATCCAGGCTTCACCTCCGTCTTTCCTGCTCTTCCTGCTTTTGCTTTTCGGGCGCTGCGCCCTTCCCCCAACCCCTCAATCTCTGAGATTTTTAAAGTAGCAGTCTTGCACGCTTGCGCGAAAAAATGAGTTCAGAATTTTGCTTTTGCTGCTTTTTGTTTGTTTTTGCATCATGGGCATCCTCACCATCAACCTTAGCAATAAAACTAACAGAGATCACAACAAGATCCAGGCTTTTGTGTCTATGTTGCTCTTGTTTTTACTTGGTGCTTGAGCCTTTGTGCCATCCAAACCAACCCAGTGTCATGTCTTGCACGCTTCAACTCTATAGGAACTGCACGCTTGCAGCTTCCATGCTTGAAATCTGTTTTTCCTGTTTTTGTTGTGTTTTTGGTGGTGTTTTTGCCGCTTTTGAGTTTTTGCTGTTCTTTTTGCTGCTGCATTTTGATCCATTTTTCTTGATCAGTTTAAATTTCTTTTGATGCACGGAACACTTATTTCTTGATCATTGTTAGAGTTTTTTTTTGACAAGTTGTCTTTCTTGATGTGTGGACAGTTTTTTTTGTGATAGCCTGCTCGGTGAACCCCGCTAATTATGAAAATGGTGCATCTTCATAAAGAGACCACGTAATGGAGATCTTCTGTCCACTTGTGCAATTCCGCTCAGGCCAAATTTGCAAAGGAAGAAGAAACACTGGTGATGAAACTCAAGAAATCACCGCAGGCGATGAACACTTCGGAGATGTGTGCAACAGCTACAACTGCTTGGTTGATTTAGGGTTTCTTTGAAGCCAGAAGATGGGAGATGTTGGAAGATGAGGGCGCAACCAATCATCAGCGAGTATGATAGTTTAACTAGATTTGGTTCGTAGGCTTGTTGGTTTACTAGTTTTTTTATTTTTTCACGGTCATTTTGTCAGTGATCATCACAGGTGGACAGGCCACCGAAGAGGTTCAACTACCAAACATTTCCCACAACTTTGGGATGAAAAACACAACAGATGCGCTTTTTTTTTCCCCAAAAACGTGTGAAACACAGCTGTGTTTTTTTTTCCCACCTGGATAGTTTTCAGCGATTTCGTGGCTGAATTAAAAAAAATGTCGAATTTGCCCAAGAAAAGACCTCCGCGGAGCTGGTTGACTCAATGATTTTATGGATAGGTGAATTGGTGTCCAAAACTCTTTTGGATGTGATTGATCAGGGGTCATTGCTGTAAATTATCCATATTGGGGGCATCAAACAATACAACTCAATAGCAATTTTGAGGGATTTTCCTTTTAATATATAGTGCATGGCTTGGGTTGGTAATATATTATTACCCCTGTTGATGGTTTCAGATTGGGGACACTTTTTTCTGACATTATTTGATAATTTTCAGGCTCACGACAGTGTCTCAAAAAATTTAAGCTAGGTCACCTCCTCAAAATGGTGGGTTTCATGTGGTGAACCCAAGTTGGGTTTAATTTCTTCATGGGATCCCCCTAAAATTTTCAGATAAAACTCAGGTGGGACTCGGGGCAGTTTTCTGGTCGACTGACTCAAAGCCTCAAAGCCAGGCCCATGCCATGGGTGTCTTGTCACGCTTGGGCAGTGCACTGGCAGCAGAGTTGGTAGCACAGAAGGGGTTTGAGGCGAGGAAGTTCAACGAAGAAGTTCCCCCATGTCGTTGTTATCCTAAGCCAATCCCCAAAAAAGAACAAATATGAGATACACTCCTGGGAACTAAGATATCCCCTTGAAAAAGAAATATTTGAAGATGATTTTCCTTTTTCAAAGGTGCGATATGTTAGTTCCCTCGAGGGTAACCTCGTTGCTGTAGGTCAAGCAGAAGTTCTCAGAATTGAAGAATGACCTGAGAAATCATTACATTAACATGAGGTGACATTTTGTAACTGCCGCATGGTTGTTGATCTTCCCAAAGCCACATCAGAAGCCTAAAGGGGAAGTACCCCGTGCAGCATTGCAGTTGGGGGGAACAACCGTTAAATGATTTAAGAAAGCGGAATACAATGAGGGGTATAAACTATATATAGATGGTGATGTGGGTTTGTTTGGCTGCTGTAACAGTGATATTGGAGGTTCAACATCCAATATATATATATATATATATAAATATGTACTTGATATATACTTCACCATGACCCATGGGATTTTTTTTTCCAGATCTCAGCAAGTTCCCTTGTGTCAGGTAGTGGTCCTGGATCATGCCAAGGGCGCTGAAGATTTGTTGGGTGCAATGGGCATCATCCATGGCACTGCACGAGCAGGAGCTCATGCCCTATTGCGGCTACCAGTTGGGGGTGCCAAGTGATGAAGGGTTATGGGAGATGGATTGATAGTGAGACTCGGATAGACCTGGAACGGAGATACGTTAAGTCATAGGATCTAAGGACTATGGTCATACCACAATTGTCAGCTGCTTTGACCATGGATACCCTCGACCTAGGTATCCAACTTGGGACATTTGCGACGAGGGCTCTTTGTGGGTGTCGAAGGTGGGGGGAAATAAAAGGGAGACAAGGGGGAGTTCTGGGTGGGGTTAATTTTCATTCATCTTATTCATTCATTTTCTTCATTTTATCAACATTTTCATTGACACACATATATAATATGATCATCACATTCCGGTCCTTTTGGATGGCAGTATTTTCTTGGTGAACCGTTCTTTTTTTGGGGGGACATCTGGATCTTTTTGCTTATGTCACTAAAGTTGGAGCATCAGGTGCAGGTATGAATCATTTATAGGTCAAGATCACGGGGAACAACCGTCCCCTGAAAAAGAAAATGCAGGGACCAAAGTCCTTACTACCGATCAGCTTGGGTTGGTGGCTTCGGTGGGAAATCCCTACGAAAATGATTTCTACTAGGGAACTAGGCCTCCAACAAATCACACCAAAAACCAAACCGCAAACACAAACAATAAAAACATGAATGATAAATTATCAGATGACAAAAAATCCCACCCACCCATTTTCTTCAAAAAAAGTCACCCCCCCCCCAAAAAAAAAGAAATGTTAGAAACGATGCCTTTTTCTTGGGAGTTTCAGTTTGAGTGAAAAACCCGGTGAAGGTGTGATTCTTCCGGTGGAGACTGCGGAGCAAGCGCATCAATTGGTCGAGTTGTGTCTTTATCCATCCAGGCGTATGGGAGTCGGTCGTTGTTGGTGAATTCTTTTAGATACCGAACCCAAGCACCAACGCTATGTCAATGTGTATATATATATATATATACATATCATCTGTATGGATGGCATTTTGAGGTTTGGGTATGGCTGACTTGTTTTTGGGTGGTGGAAAGTAATGCAATTTGTCGTGTTTTATTTCTTGGCCCCCTCAATTAGTTAGGTTCGTCGATATGTACTTGACCGTTGATACCAAGTCCTGGAGCTCGAAGCTTCAAACATTTTCTCCAGATGGAGACATTGGATAGCATCGCATACCTCTAGGATGAGACGAGCAAACCTTCTTAGCAACAGGTGAATCTGAGCAGTTTTAGCAGCATCAGCCTGAAACTTCTTGAACTTCCCACATCTTGCGGTTGAAAATTGTTGAGCCCTGGATTCCAAGAAACAAAACGCAACACTGCATGCCAAATTAGATCAACTCACCTGCACAAAATCTTAGAAAAGAGATTCGAACGACCATCTGATTGGCAAGCAACTTTTGTTTTTTGTGTTTTGGAATGACCTTGTTTTTTGGATGGGATTCCGGAATCTTGTTCTCAAGGCTGAAATGGTCTGCTGTAGCAATTTTTTTTTCCGTTTGGATGTGATCTATATAGATCTTCAGCCGTGTTTTGTATAGATCTCATCCAAGTCTCAGAGTGAATGCCAGGAATCTCCGAGAAGATAGCCATACTGCTGAGGCGAGCGAATCTGGCATGGAACTGGAGCCGATAAAGAAACTCACAACCCAAATTTTTATAAACAAAAATTCCGCTTCGCACCTGTGGAGTATGAATGTTTTACCAAAAAACACGTTTTTGTTTTGGTGCCCCAGAGGTGAACGACATCAGGATATAGGCGATTTTAAACTTACACGATGGGTTTATACACACTTTTCTTTTGGTTTCGAAGCAGCTTTTCAGTGGCCATGTGTTGTTTTTTTTTGGGCGGGCTTTGTCACATGTTTTTTTTAGGTAGTTCAGTTTTTTTTTCAAGGGTGGTGTACCATGAGTTTATGAAAATTTGAGATGTCCACGACTGCAATTGACTCCTCCAACTCTGCGACTTTGGACTCCTTACGCAGTAAAAAGTCTGATCATATGAAAGGAAAGTGCTGGTCATGTGCCACCCTATGATACCAACTCAATTCCTCCGACCTTTTTCCATTTTTGGAGGAATCATCGCAAGAACAAGGTGATAAATTGAAAGCAGAATCCTCACTTCACTTGACAATTTCAAGTCCAACATATCATTTCATTCACCCAGATGTCTTGGTTGAGATGTGTTTTTTTTTTTCAATCACCTTTCACTACCCTAGGCCCTAGGCCATCCAAAAAACATCCATGCTCATCTTTTATCCTATCACAAGGCACGCATGAAGAATCAACCTTTTCGGCGGATGGATTTCAGCTTTGCGCCTGGGCTAAAAACGAGTGAAGATCTTCCCGAATTGGAACTCCGCAACCCCTCAAGATGACATTATTTAGTAGGCTTTATGCTATGAAAAGATATGAAAAGGGGTAGTCACCCAAAGTATCTGAACATTATCTGAACATATCTAAGAAACTTGATGGAAAAATTGCCCAAGGTTTTGATTGTTGTCATCGTTATCCTTTTTTTAAGCCCGACGATCCCTCAAGTGTTGCAGATTTTTTCTGCAGCAAGACCTCCACTGGCAAAACGAAGTTGGGAAAAGTGGTATTTGGAGAGATTGTTCTGTTTTTTTTCAGTTCAATACTTATACTGTATACTGTATATATATATATAT
>DF243490.1:0-38912 GCA_000507305.1 Breviolum minutum Mf 1.05b.01 | reverse complement strand
AAATTCATCTGTCTGCAACCAAATTTTGCTTATAAAATGGTGTTTCCTTATAGAATGGATTTCCAAAAATTCTTCTTCATTCCAATGTGCTCCTCTACAAAATGGATGTCTGGATGAAATTAAGCAGCTGTAAATTTCAAGGAGGAGGCCTCTACAGAATCCGTTTTATAATCGGCACGTGCCGACCCATTTTGTAGAGGAAACTTTAAGGGGGATTAGGCATGTATATATCTAGGGACCATGAACTAGTTCTCATCAAAGTAGAGGTCTGTCGGTTACACGTACTAGGTGTGTATGTATATAAAAGAAATAATGAAATAACATATATAGAAACCCAAGTAATGTTTCAGCTTTCTGTGGTGATTCCGGCCTTACTAAACTAACTCTGGAGGTATCAGGTTGCGAAGGGTGCGATGTTCATCCAAACCTAAAACAAATGCCTCCGTACCATGGAAATAACGCCACTTAGTACTACTTGGTGGCTTCAGGCTGAAATAAAACGTGCTACTAAAGCCACCACCTAGCACAATTGAAAGAACAGGGTTTAGGGAAGATTTGTAGCCCAACAATTGCTGAAACCAACGAACTCGTCAACGGCACTCACTCCAGAAACGATCTACATGTGGATATCTATAATCTAGATACTCCATGGGGCGATAGGTATGTATCCCTGCATATTTCGCTGTTTGAATACCAACGTAAAGGAAACCTATGATATCATATACACCTGTATGTCCAGAAAAAAACAGCAAACTATTTACAGTAGATACAGATACAATGTCTAATCAAATACGTAGTGTAAACATATCTAAACAATAAGCACATTCAAATTGGTTGGTGCTTTCAACCCATCCGAAAAATATGCTCGTCAAATTGGATCATTTCCACAGGTACTAGGTGAAAATGAGACATATTTGAGTTGCCACCAACCAGTAAAAATTCCTCACCCGCACATAGAAACCCAAGGCACAAGGCACGCATCTCACGTTCACGACTTTTGAATCGTGCGCTTCGTGCGTGGCGCCCCGGGTGTGGCGGCATGCTCGGCGCACTCGGGGTCGGGCGTTCAGAGACCAGGTCCCCTAGCTCCTTTGGCCAGAAAATGGTGAGATTTATGGATTTCATGGGGGAAAAGTGAGGTAAAGAATGATAAAAATGCTTTGAATGGCATAAAATGACTACAGTATGGTAAGTGATAAAAAATAAAGATGGGTTCTTTTGACGAATTATGTTCACATTCCACTCACCAACAAATGTTGGGGCAATTCTTGACTCGACCAGCTATTCGGTTGATGGCAGAAATCCTGCACCAATTCATGGGTGCATATAAGATCATATAAGTTTGTCCTACTATTGACAGGGTTCCGTTTAGTAATACATGGGTTTGTCTTAAGATTAGGGACACCCCCGAATCCATGGAAATGGCTGATTTGAATATAGGACTTCTCTGCATGCTTAGGGCACTTCGAATCCTGAATGGTGTGGCCATGTTGGCCTTTTTTTTGTGACGTTGTATGTACTAAAGTTCATCCAGAAGTATGATTCGAACATAAAAACACATGACTAAATTCATAGGGACATGATTGGAATGTGGTGTTTGTGCCGCTGGAAAAAGGTCACATCAGAGAAATCAAGTGAAGGATCTGGGTAAGTATGCATCACATTATGATTTGGCTGGTTGCTAAAACTCTGCCAAGAAGTGCAACTAAAGATATGAGGATAATGTATATGATCTCTGGCTGACAGACGTGTGTCCATGTTGAGACAACGAGGAAACCACACAATAAAACCACTTGGCATAAATGCCTAAAGTGTCGCTTTCCGGATTGAAACACCGGCAACAACCAAACTAAACCAATCACATTGCATCCCAGTACAAGTTGCCGGGCCTATCATGAAACAAATTAAGCGACACGTTGTTATGTCTATTATGGTTCTTTTGAACATCCAGAGTGTGATCACAAAAAAACACGGTATTTCCTTTTCTGTTTGGCATCTTCTTTATTCTTTCTGAAGGACTTTGTGTTGAATCTAATTCTCTTGGGCCATCCCCGCTATTCCTTGCTTGGATGACGCCAAACGAGCAACTAAACCTATCTGCAGCTACTGGTTAGTACATGTCAGGATTCAGGATTCCTATTCAATGGATACATTTTTTTGGAACACAAGGTAGCTCCAATTCATCCCTTACTTACCCAAACACTTAAATTGAGGTACATAGAAACATTACCCATTTACCATGAACATGAAGCCAATGTAAGTAAATATTAGCCATACATGGATCGTATGGGCTTTATAACCCAAACATCCAGGGACGGCCCTTTCCACATGACCCAAAGGTAGGGTCAAGAGCAAGGCTCAGGGGAGCGGATAACATCGTGTGGTGTGATTCTTCCAGCCAAATGATGGCTCTTCAGCGCTGCCATGGCACATGCTGTTTCGGAGAATATTGTGTCAAAATTGCAGAAGGCATGAAACGAGTAAAAAAGGTTGGTGACTTTTTGCTGCCTGATGATGATTACAAACATGAACATGGAAGATACGTTGGGACCCTTCTTCACAGGGTTTCAAACATCAAGGAACACGGATTTCTCTTTAGGATCACTCATGTTTTGCATTGATCTCCAACACAAAAATTATTAATGGATATACATCTAAGGATATTGGCTCTGCAATGAATCAAACAGGTGGCATCTGACACGGCTGCAGGTCATGTTCCTAAATTTCACGCCTACAACAAGATGTGTTGTTGTATCCTTGCATACTGACAAGAAAGTACACTTCCAAAGTATCCAAAGTTAATATGGAACCAAAAGCCATGATCATTTCCAAAAGGAATCTCTTCCAGGGCGCCATGTTTAGGTTCCAGTTTCATGAGAAACGTTGGGAGGGCAACTGGTTCATCTTACAAACCTCTACTTTGCCAGACCATTCAGCCAGACCAGCTCATCTTACAAACCTCTACTGTCCAGTTGTCTTCATTCAGGGTGATACACTTGCATTGGGACTGGGGGTTCCGCTTTGGGGGTCTCACTGCATGGCAAATAGCCTTCCTCGCCACCACTCTTTTAGCCTTAGCTCCCTCCCCCAACAAAATGCAGCTGCCTTCCAGGAGCTTCGACTGTGAGTGATAATGCAGGCAAGTCCGACATGGCTTCGAAATGATGGAGTTATGGCCAAGCTGGTCCTTTGTTTACTGGTGTCAATGGATTGAAGTCTTGAGATAAGTTGCATGTGTATGAATATATATATATATATTAATATACATCCTCTTCATACCCATCAATGGTCTCAACACCATCTCCAGAACAATGACTTTTCCCAGATCGTGGAGTGGTCTCAAGTTTAACAGAAATCTCAACACAGGATGCAGCTTTGATACTTTCTCACCAAAGATGACCTGCAAGTTTCTCATTGGAGCTAGACAATGAAAGGTGAAAATTCATTTTGTGCAACCCTTTAATCAACATGGTGGAAAAGAAACCACAATGTGTTTCCAGGAGTCTCTCCCGTCCGAAAGCTGTGACCAAGTGCAGTGAACGGTTGGGCGCTTTGAACACGTGCTTGTTTGTATGAGAACGAGCACAAGCCTCCTTTTTTGGCAGGATGAACACAAGCCTGAGTTCAAGGATTTGACTAAACTAGAAGATCAGCCCTTCAACGTAGAGGTCAGTTCGGTTGATAGTTGATATATTGAAAAGAACGTGAGGATAATCTCTAGATTCTAGACTGTAGATCAGGGGTAATCGGGTAATCTTTGTTTCACTACTTTATGAACTTCATGATTTGCATTTGTACTTGAGTAGAATGGATTTTCCCACTTCAATGGAAAAATCTGATATCCTTCACCAGCCCTATAGAGATAGACCGTATTCTGCAGCACTTTTTCACGACCTGTAAGGTGGTTTTCTTTCAAATTCAGTAAGTCATCTGCTCATCATTTTGTTTCGAAAAAAAACTCACCATTCCTTTGCCCCAATTTGCTGGTCACCAAGCACCACCCAAATTGCACCTGTGCAGCTGCAAGGTATGCAGTCCTCAGAGCTGCACTGCTAGCACCTGTGAAACGTGGTCTAAACGGATGGTTCTCACCATTCCCATGCCTAGGATGGAGAAAAATGAATCTAACAAATGAGCATCTTCCGCAAAAATCAAGAATCAGTCAAGGTACCCCGAAAAGATCAACAAAAACAGAAGTTTTTAGTGTTTTTTGAGACCTTCAGAGTTGCACGGCACTAAATGTTTAAACAGTTAGTGTTCATCATTTTAAGACTTTGGCTGACGCTAAGCCTGTTGAAAGTAACGATCTTGTTTACAGAAAGTTCGTCATACCTCTTACATCTTACCCTCTTAGTTATCAAACTGATATAGGTGTTTCCAAAAATAGGGGTACCCCAAAATGGATGGTTTATTACGGAAAACCCTATGAACATGGATGATTTGGAGGTACCCCTATTTTTGGAAACATCCATATGGCAACTCGACCATTTGTACCATGGTTGTTATTCTACGAAATCATTCTTCGAGGTCGGCGTTTTTGGTTTTCCAACCGTTTTTTTTAGCGGGATATCCAACTGCGTGATGCCTGACATTTTACTGACCATCAAGTGGCAACGACTTATTTTGTATCCTGACAATGTTCCAAAAAAAACTCCAGGGAATTAACATATCCCACCTGGGGAAAAGGAAAATCATCTTCAAAAGTGCCATTTTTGGGGGATATGTTAGTTCCCTGGAGGGTAACACTATGATATCTAATATGATAATCCTCAACAGGAAAGAAACTTTTTGATCAGCATGGCACATACTGTAAAAATGATGGCTGCACAACTTGAATATCTCTTTGAATTGCAGAGACTAATAGACATGCCATGGATAGGATTGACTTTCATGAATTTGAAGGTCCTCAAGTTTGAAGATGAAATCATGCGGAACATCATATCTTTAAGAAAAACGAAAACATATTTTTGGTACGGAGCCCATGATGAAATTAAAGTTCCAACACCTATCATTTCCGTCTCATCTCTTCGACAACTGCCTCTACAGTGATCCAGCCTGAAAGACGAGCGCGTAGTATCGCGCCGGCCACCGTATCACCGGCCCACTCCAAGGCAAACTCACCTGCGTTGAATTTGGTTTCATGGGTATTTTAGGTCAATCAACACATAATGCAATACATGATTTGAGCTCCTTTTTTGAAAGGATTTCTCCTAATTGCCCAAATTACTAAGCAATACAAGGTCTGATCTTGGCTTCTAAAATTCACCCAGGCCAATGGGAAGCAGTTGCAGTACAGTTGCATGCATTAAATCAAATCACATGACGCTACGTTGCATTGGGTCCCGTTTCATTACATGACATTACATACACATTTATGTTGTATCGAGTATAGCTATCTATCTCGTTAAGACCCACATTTTTTTTTTATCTCGCCAGGTGTATGACTTTCCAGCAAGGACTCCTCTAAACTTCTACGCCATGTGATCTGTGTGGTATTTTGGTTGGTGAGAAACCACACGTCCTCCGAAATTGATATGTCTTGGAGATTCGACAAGTTTGCCTCGACAATTTGGAAATATGATTCTATTCAAACATTCAAATTGTATTGGGAAATGCCACACCCGGATAGCTGTTCTCACAAAACGTGTTGCTGGATATCTGTATTTAAACCTAACTGCTGCATCCAAGGCCACTGCGGTTTTCCCACCTTCCATTGGGTCCATAGTTACCACGTCTGCTAGGCTTAAACCTAAATCCAGTCCAGAGACCTCAGCAGGTTGGAAGTTGGATGTATGGGGAATAACTGAAATACTCCTGGGGTTTTGGTGATATCTGCCAGAAAAGGTATGGAGTTTAGAGATGCCAATTTTCGTAGAAGGGACCAGGAAAGTAGAGGGTCCAAAGGTTCTATGCATATATATCTTCGCACGACAATTTAATGTCAAGTGTATGTCAATATATCGCTATCTAATATTGCTAAAGCATGCACGCTATCATTATTAAAATCCTTTTTTATATACAAGTGCTACAGTATCATCATTCTTGTCATCATTGTTATCAAAGACCAGTTACCAGCATGATCACACACTCACACCTGGAACCCTAATGACATTTGGCTGGTGAGAACGGGTCCACTCTTGAACATCCCATACCACAACATAGAGGGCAAACAGGTTCCGGATATGGATGTAGAGCCTCCATAATTCACCAAGAGGCATCCATGAAAGCTATGAGGACTATATCATAAATTTCCCAAACAACTCCTGCAAAAAACACAGAACATAACATTATGACAATGTTCCCACTGGAACACTAAAGCCTGTGAGCTAGCATCAATCTCATGAGAAAACAATTTGTGTCTTGAGTCAGTAAAGCAAGACTACCAAGCTGGATAATTCAGAGAGGCTACATATCTACATATTCATATTTTCTATTTGTACAATCATGTTCAATAGGCGTGGAAGGTTGTGCGAGTTGTGCCTGGATTCAATCCGCAAAAAAACATAGACATTCTATATCTTGCATGATTCTCGTGCAAACCTCGCATGTTCCCCCCAACACTGATTCATTGGAATTAGATTTAGATCTTGACTCTTCACTAACCACATCCCGGTACCCACAACGTGCTTCCGTTCGCTCTGGGCGTACGGTGAAGCTTTGCATCTGATCAAAGAAAGTGGTGGGAAAACGTACTTGGCTCAGCCTCAGATCCAAGAATCACACGTGGTCAAAGGAGCCCTTTTCGGATTCATTGGTGATTTACCAGGGACTCCTGGAAAAAATGGGACCTCCTTATGGTAAGCTTTCCATACCAATTCCCATATCTTTAGGGATTCTTATGGGAATGGTATGGGAATAGTATAGGAAAATCGCTGGAAATTTAGTTTTTACAAGGCTATATAAGCCGTGATTTCAGGAACCGAACACTTGGATAAACAGTTGGGGTGCCACGAAGAAACCTGAATGAGATCCTGTGATGTTGAAACACCAACCTGTTGGAGGGTCCTACGGTGTATGTGTATATTCTATAAGAATCGTTGAAGGACACATGGACCTGCGCAATAAAATGCCTTGGTTTCCTATTCAAATGACTCAAATGAACCTTTTCAGCAAATTTTGGAAGATCCTGAATTTTGAGTCAACCTCACATGGCAAAAACATATCCTCACAAAAGTAAACCGAAACCCTGTCCTCAACCACGAGGCAAAAAGGCTTGGTTGTGAACAGTGAGGTTATAGTTTAGAGACGGGACTTTGGCTTTCTTTTCAGCAAAAAAAAACACAAACGCCTCTGAAATTTGACATGAGTACCTCATAAAATAAGCCCTGTTTCGTGAAATATTCACCTGTGCGCAAGTTATTTTTTTTGTCACGTGCATCCATCTACAACTTTCAATTTTCAGCGCATGCGTTCGTGGACATGTGCTCTTGTTAAACAAAGTGGCATTTCCAAACATTTCAAAGATCCATCTGCATCTTGAAAATGCAACCTTTCAGGGTGTACCTTCATTGAATCATTGGATGCTGATGGATAGGCCAATTCTGAAGGTTAATTTCGATTGGGGTTTGGACCCCATGAGGGATATTCATGATGAAGGGTGCCCGCATCAGAACCTGATGCACCAAAACAACACCCCATAGGTGGACTTTTAGATCACAATTTCCAACAGTTCCTAGTTGGTGGCTTCAACCCCTTTGAACAATCTTAGTCAAATTGGATCATTTCCTTAATAATTTCCTTAAGTACCACCACCCAGATTGCCTTACTTTACATCAAATCCTTTTTCCCGAACCCTCATCGAAAAAGGAACGTGTAGGCACTTCGGATCTCCGCGGTGGTCGCATCAGGCATCAACTGAGAGAGGTCCTCTGTCGGGTGAGTCGTGACTTGCTGTTTGAGTGTGTTTGGGGGGATCAAATTCAAATTTCCTAGGAGAAGGATGAAGGGGATTGAATTCTTGTTCAAATATTTGGCATATCTACATGTACAGTACAGAATCTTTCCTGATTGATTCAAGTGATTCATGAATATGTTACATGTTTGTTTGCCAGGACACCCCTCCCAACAGTGCCACCCAAGGCTTTCCTGTTCCCGCACACCGAACACGGACAACGCCCCCGCGAGCAAGGCCAATTGCTCAGCTGTGTCACTGGCCACTTGTTGGGCTACAATCTTCGCGGCAGCTGCCGCTTCTGGTGCAAAAAATCCTGTCGCATGAGGGAAATCCTCCCACTAAAAAGGGAAGATTCATCAAAAGCCAAATCCCCATAAGAATCCCCTGTTACAACAAAAATTAGATTGGTGTTTTTTCTGCTGAAGGGTCCTAAATTACGATTTTGATCAGTGCTAAACATCCGAGAGAAAGACTTACACTAACAGGATGGTTGCAGGATGTGGGGTGGTCCACTTTCCTATCCTTTTGGCTTCTCTTTCTGCCCTAGGGTTGTTAAAGTGGCGTATGTTTTTTTGAAAACAAATGCTTTTTTTTTGTAAAGGAACTCCAGGCTAATATTGAAACTGTGAAACTAATGGTCATCCAAATCTGAAGCATCCGAAACAAAGTAACAACAAGGTTTGTAAATATCCAGCCCTGAATGAACCTCCCCAAACTTTACGCTCATCTTTCTATCCTTCCACCCTTTTGACGACTCTCCTTGACGCCACTTGACGACTTGAGCCCCTTCCTGAAGTGCAAAGATATGACTCTTTCGTTGTGTCGTAGACCGAGAGGTTTTGAAGGAATGGCTTGGAACATGTATGGGAATCTGATTGCATTGGTTACTTCGTAAAGATTCCTTATCCAAAATCATCTTGGATACAGTAGACATCCCAAAATTTAGGCAAACATAGAAATTCAGGAGCTTGCATATTTAGACCCCTCCAAATAAACCCTCATTTCCCTTACAGCTCAAATGGCCATCAACATGTGCCACTTTGGATTCAACAAGACCCATAAAAAAGCTGTGCCGTAGATTGGGTGTTGGCTTCCAGTCCGAGTTGAGAAAAATATCCAACTTGAATCATCTTTGAAAGGATCTGAGTGAACATGACAAATGTCATCAACAAAAAAACATCAAGCCAACAAACAGATTATTTAAATCGCAGCTCCCCTCCTTATGATACAAAACGGTATTGTCCTACAATAGATCTGCTGCTTAGTGATCTTCCTGACCACCAGCATCCAAAAACCTCGTGTTTTCCAATGGCATCACCAAGTCACTCTTCCAGCGTCCAGTAGCACCATCAAGGTACGTTGCTTGCAGGTCAAAAGTTGAGTGCAAGAACTCCTCCAGGTGGTGACTGGAGGAAACAAAAGTGGTTACCTTAAAGGTAGCGACCCAAAGAAGATCCCGGAGATCTCTTTTGCAAATATAACATGCTTATCTGAAAGATCCGTTTATGAGGGATAACCTAAAAATTAAAACCCAGGAGTTTCCTGCACCCATGATTGACTGTTCCAGGTGTGAATCATTTGCTTCAGGAGGTTGCTTGGTAAGGACCGACGTATCTTACCTTGGGTCTATGCCAGCCACTAACAGTGAAGAGGAATAGCTAATAAGGACAAAAACAACTATCTTCCATTGTTGGTGGGACTAGGACATTCCCAAACTCTATCCAAAAAGGGAGTTTCCCGAGGCAAGTGGCAGTCTTTAAAGTCGTTAAAAAGGTGAGGGCTCCGGGCTCCAATTCATCAGGACACCATGGCACTCCCACCTCCTCTTCCACACTGCCATCATCGCGGCGGCAGCAGTGGCATCTTCCAGAGCTGTTGGTGTGGCAGAACGTAGAAGCATGTCCATTGCAGCTGATATGACCGTGGACGTAGTGGACACGCCCTGGCCAGCAACAAATGGTTCTGAAAGAAAAGTTCTTGTGAAAAAGGTGCATCCATGCAACACTTTTTGGAGGAGTTTTGCTGTGTAAATAGATCGTTCATAGCTTTATGAGGTAATGGTTTCAAGCCAGCTCAACCATATGCCGGGCCGAAACCAAGTATGAAACCTTCTCACAAAGGGAGATTCTCACAGAACCACAGCGTAGTTGGGGTATCTAGTTCTCCACCTTCTTGATAAATGGAATTCTTCATCAAAAATTGAATGGGTTTCTTGGATTCATGTTTCTCTTTCTTGTACGGATTGTCTTGCTTCAGATACATGGAACGGAAGTGGCTGCCGCGCTATCATTCGGATTTTAATCCAACCTAACTTGGCTGACTTGGCCCATTAAAGAAGCACACATGACTCGATATGAACCATGTCAAATCGGCCCCAAATACATCGGTTGACTCCTGCAATGCAGAATTTTCAGGCAAATGTTGAGGCCCCTGGTAGACTATCATCAGATCATTTCATTAGTCAGTTCCTACTTTTAATCGAACAAACATGTGGAAATGAGTTGTTCAGGACTTTATTTGGAGAAAAGCTTAGGCCGAGCGGGATTCCAAATTGGAATTCCAACCTCTGAAAGGCCGGACATTCAAAGGTGGTTCAAACAAGTTTCACAAGGAGTTGGGTTTTCCGGCTGATCTTCCCATGAAATTGTGTCAAAAACTACCACCAAAATCATGATGGCTGGACATGACCAACAGGGTCAAGGTGGTCGTTGTCCCCCTGTCGGGGGGAACGCTGGATCACCTTTTACCCTCTAACCATCTCTTCTTGGGACGGGGATATGCCAACCCCAAACCTGCAAGCATAGAAGTACCAACATAAACATAAACTTGCAAAAGCATGCGAAAGCTATGATGGAACATGTTCACGGAATCTTCTCTTTCTGAGGGCCCCCTTTTTCGGCTTCCAGCCCTTCGGTTTTGGAAGAACACTTCAGTGTTTCCGGTTGTCATATGATATCATCAGATCGGCATGCCTCCACGTTCAACTGCTGGAGAGCGGAGGACAGCTTCAAACGAAAGTCCTCAGTACCAAAGACCCACACAAAGAGTATGGCTTTAGAGAAGATTTGTGTGTGTGTGTGTCTCAAGATTAGCACCCCCAAATCCCTCCCCTAGCAAATAAACCGGTTCACTATTGCAGGAAATTCATGAATTTGGGGCCCCTGGCCCCTAATCCATTCTTGAGAACACAGCTTGTATCCCAGTTCCAAGTACAATCATTCACCAATCACCAACCTCAAATCATAATGGAAGTCCTCAGGCCCAAATCTCTTATCATCCTTCTTTCGTGGGCAGGAACCTTCACCACTGAACAATCAATCAACCACAGCCGTTGGGTGAGTTGCCTCGCTGAGGGGGCCATGGGGGGCCACATGGCGAGATTCTGCTGAGCTGGTCGCCGTCGACAGGTCCATGGAAGCGAGATTGTTGCTACGCCTTGGGGTGACGGAGAGTGGGTTGGTTCATTCTAGTGAGAAACCCTCGGAGTTTCGGAACCCTACCCTACTATCCTCCCTGAAATCAATTGTTATATTGCTTAAAAATTGGAATTGGAAACTTATTCAATGATCCTTTCCTTTTGGGGATGTTGCAATCTAGGAGGTTTGAGCTGTTCGTTTGAGGGAATGTGATCATAATTTCATCACTATGGCCCATGGCCATGTTACTTCTTGAGAAAGAGTTGGTTTTCCTTTCGGGGAAGTCTTCAATGATGCCAGAACTGAGGGAAGCTTAATGAAAGAATGGATTCAAAAAAACACATCTTCATAGAGTCATAGGGGCAAAAATACCGGGCAGTTACCTAAATGAGGATCCTTTATGAAGATGCATTCTTAATGAGAAACCCATTCCCCCTGAAAGTTTGATAATAGTTAAAAGCTGCACTCCATTGCCTCCAATACAGTAGCTGTTGTTGGGATAGTCACTAGTCACCCATTCAAAAGGTATTCCATCATTGCCGTGATCTTAATCAAACACAAGTGCACCATGCATAGTGCCGTGCAAATCAAGATTACTTTAAAATGCTTTGTACTGAATATTCCAGAATGTTAAGGGATCGATACTTGCAAATTGTGATTCACAAACCCATGAGGGTGTGGGTTTGTTTGGTTCAACGAACACCCGTTGGTGTAAAATCTCATGTGTGTGTATTTATTGACATTCCAACTTCGTAAAAAAAATCTCCCGTCACGTCATCTCTGTACTCTAGACATCCAAATAGCAAAGGACCTTCGGTGTTGAACCATGATCCTAAAGTCCAAAAGCTTTCCAGCTCCAAAGTATTTGCACTGTTTTGATCGATTTGGCCAAAATCAACTTGAACATCCTGGTCATGAGTCATGGCCAAAAAAGCATCAAAGGCTTTCTCTCCCGAATCTGTACATCTAAAATCTGAGATTGTCAAAGAACTTTTGGCTCTTAGAAGGGCGAGGAAAATCCGGGCAAGAAAGTTGGCACTCCTTTTGAAACCTCCAAAAGTAAACACAAACACTTCATACCGTTGGAAGAAATCCGGTGAACCTGTTGATATTGAGAATATCCCCCTTTTTTCTGGGCAATTTACTATATATGAATCCTTAGCCTGAATTATTCTATTGGCCATGTTGAGTAGGATTCCCTTGGGTTTGCTATGGCTTTCCATCAAGGCGCAAGGTGTCCAGCTGGTTCTGAGGAAGACCATCGGTGAGATAAAATCTGAATGCGTAGCCAGCAACCGGAGGGAACGAGCGGATGGATGGTACAAACCCAATGGAAAATACCTACTGTATAAACATTGGGATTTATGAATTTGGTATGTAAATGTCTATATGTACGTATTGAATTTATAGATATATTATATGAAATACTTTGAACAATTTAAATACATAAGCAGAAACAAAATGAGATATACTATTGATCTATTGTATACAATCAGAACATCAATAGTTGACTTGTCCATTGCAATGTTTGCATACCTCAACAACCTTGCTGATTCACAAGGATTCTGAGCTACTGTGTCCCCGAAGTTGACCCTTAAACACCACTCACTGCAGCGGGCAATATCAATTCTATCCGCTCCATTTCGCGACATGAAAGCCACAATAAAACTTGTGCAGTCATGCACTTGAGCATATATGATCCTTAAAAACCGTTCAATCTTTGTTTATGCGGTTGAAACAAGAATCAAAGTCATGTTGAAGAACAACACCATCCCTTCTATCCGTGGATTATCTTTATCATCCTCGATGCCAATCGAGTTCAATGAACTTTCTGTTGCTGCAGGGCTGGTGACCATTCCCGAACTGCATAAAACGACTTGAATCGACGACAATGTCATAGTTCAGAATGGTTTAGGGTAGGGACCCACACGAAAACCAAACTTTGGGGGTTACCCTTATGGCTCAAAATCAATCAGTTTGGTACCATTGATTTGGTACCAGGCACGACGTGTGAAGCTATGATTCTGCTCCAGGTGAAGCTATGAAAAAGGGTGAAGGTGAAACACCGGCGAAAAAACACTGAAAATCACTGACTTTTCATGTCAGGTTCCCGTATTTAATCTCTTTAGATGTCACAAAACCATACAAAATATGGGTGAAAGTACCAAATAGAACACCAGAATCATGCGGGAAAGAACTTAAAAATTACGGCTTGAACTCCAGTCCCTTAGGTCGTTTTTCTGTTTCAACATCATGTTTTATCACAACTTCACTTGTTTACTAGACAGTCTCGTTAAGCTCCCCCTTCACGCCGTGAAACTGCATGGTGGCCGTTTCGGTCGCAGTGGACAGTGCCCCACGTTGCAAGGCTTGTAGCGACTTGAAAAAGTGGAGGGACTCCAAAGGCCTCAAAGTGATGGACAACCAATACCAACATGGCAAGCTGGGTGAATGGGGCACTGATATTGTAACTATATAGATGAAATGTGAAGAGGTAAAATAGCAGTTAGATTCCCGCTGATCACTAAGATTAGGGATTTCTTTTGAGTATAAAACCTCTTGTACCATAGACATCAATCAACTATGTGATGGGAAGAATTCCGCAAATGGACATCCAGTGGATACCAAACGCGTGCCCAGTTGGGATGATGAAAAGTATTGTCATTAATCATCGATCTGATATTTAGTATATCAACTAGTGGATGGTGGGTCATTTACTGTATGCTGTGATACATCCCAGGTGGGAAAACTATGAAAACTGTTCGTAGATAAAAAGGATTGACATGGCCGCATATGCTTTAGGGGCCTCCGTGATGCATACTACCCCGTCCAGGCATTGTTATAACCCATGATTTGGGAAGTCCTATGCACCACTAAATAGAAACCCAAAATGATGGTTTGGAAGAGGCGACTCCTTTCAACTATGGACCTTTTTGGTATTTCATCGTGAAATCCTGTACCTACTAGACAACCCTATGATATCCTATTCGCATGGTGAGTTTCCCCTCACGTGAGTTATGCTGATACTGGTGTGGTTGACACCCCTTCACCAACCAGCCTGTGATTGAATGGCCCACCGAACAGTGATCTTTTTTGGGGAGTACCCACTTCCTCAAAATTATCCAGAGCTTTCAGTGCTTTCGACACGCATGTTCTTGTTTTGAGAAAATGACATACTAGAAATGTTGCAAATACAATCATCTCCTATAGATAGTTGGTGGTTTCAACCCACTTAGAAAAATGTTAGTCAAATTGGATCGTTTCCCCAGGTAGGGATGAACATGAAACATATTTGAAACCACCAACTACTAGTCTCAATAAGTTGTCCTTTTACCTTGAAAGCTGAGCAGGTTTGGCTGTAGGACATGTGTCTTGTTAAGGTATGTATGCTGCATATGTGTATCTACAAATCAAAAGAAGCCAGAACAGCCACACTAAGTTTATGATCGTAAATGTATATGTTCATACCTCACGTCTATACAAAAATGACACAAATCGACAATGCATACCGCATACCCATCTGGAACAACATCTTGACACGCCTGTCCAACGTTGCACCAGCATCGATTGCCAGTGCCTTTGCAGCAAGAGCAGCACCACTTGCACCATTGACTAAGTAAGGTGACAGTGGCTGCATTGCAGCAGAGAACCATTGAGCCAAGTTGGAAGAACCTTAGTGAAGGCCAAGAATGATGAAACAAAAATGGTTAGACAGTTAGACAGTTATGCAATATTACAGCCAATTTGGCAAAATGCTGGTCACTACTTTCAAATTATGGTGGCACATGAAATATTTACCTCCCAGCTGTACATTTTTTAGGGTGGAAGTCCATCTCCTGTACTACGATGGGTGGAGTTCCATAGTTGGTTGCTACATTTTGCTGTATCCCTGTCCTAGGATTTCCCACTAGCAGTCAACTACAGTAATCTCTTCATTTTTAGTATGGCTCCCTTGCAAATCTGCACTTTCCGCTAAAATAGGGGACTTGAGTGCAACCTTGGCAACACTTAGAACTTTACTCTCCGACTAGGCGGTTGGAACCAAAGAGGTTCTCTATGCCATGTTTTCAGCATGGCTTCGTCACTAACTTTGAGAGATCCCACATGCTTCTATCATGCTTCTTGATAGTGGAACTTATCAAAAAGTTATGCATCGGGGTCTGATCGGCCGGCTGAACCATGATGCCCAGAAAACAAACAGGGCGACAACTACCCTATCCACGCAATACCTTAGCAAAACCAATCGATAAGCAATAAACAGTCGCCTGCTGTAGCCTACTGTACATGCCATCGACCGACCATACTCAACACTGCAGAATTACACTTGAAAAACAGATCGGTAAAGATCCTACTTGTAGAAAGATTGTACCCATTTCACACAAATATAAATTGTACTTTGTATATACACAATCATGTAGTTTATATCCATCTATTCCATATACACATGTTATCGTAAATACATATGAATAAAACATTAAAAATTAACAAATATATACAAATATCACAAACTACATACCTCCAACGCATCCACCATCAAATCATACAACTGAATACACATGAACTTCTATCCCTTAAAACAAATCAATCAACTCCATCATCCCATGGATATCCATGGATATCCATCGATGATGGACCAACGCCAAGCAACTCAAGAAAGGTTCTGCCAGTAACACTTGTGAGACGTTGCTCCAAAGATCCACTGCTTCAAACCGAGAGGTTGCCAAGGACACCAGAGATGCCAAGACCTCGGGGTGTTCGTCTAACGGCCCGGGTAGGACTGGAAAGATGGTTTTTGTACCTAAAAACATCGGAGACAGAAATAGTTAGTACAATTGACATAAGCTGTTACCAAAATTTGATATCAATCTGAAAATGATGTTTGGAATCTCACTTTTGAAGTTTTGTTTTCTTAGGGCATTAAATTGCCTTACAGGGGGGAAGGAAAGGGAGACATTCTGAAGACATGGTTGAGCAATGTTGAAACAATGAAAGAAATCCTTGTATAAAGTTTGTTCATAAGGATCACAAGAACTAATAGTCAACGAAACAAGGTATTCCCCGCAGCAAGACCAAGTACATATATACTGGTATTAAATACCCGCTGATTTTGAAGACCGTAGGGCTCCAAATGGCTCCGGATTCAATAAGGAAACTAATGTGAACATGATTGAAACATCTGTTCATCATCTCAATTGCTCTGTGTATTTCTCTACCTCGAACCTACAACCTTCATTTTTAGTGGTTATAACCCATACTTAAAGGGATTAAACTCATCATTTTTGATGGTTTTGGGGTCCACAGGTAGATATTAGTTCAAGCACCTTTTGACGCCAAGATATAGATCGTAAAGATTCGTAAAACTCACCCCTTTCTGTGGATGTCCCGTAGTGTTCTTTTGTGCGCCCCAAGTGGAGAAGGTTTACGATATATAGGTAGATAGACCGATTGGTAGCTAGATGGGTAGGTAAAGTAAGTAGATGAATAAATCAATAGAGTATAGAGTTCCGCGATGTTCCGCGGTCCGTAGCTTGTGGCATTTCTTTCTGACAGCAAATAAAACTTTCCAATGATATCACCATCTGTACTTGGCCTACCTTAGACTTGCAGGACATCTGGTTCAATGGCACGTGCAAGAGGCATGTGGCAAAGCCCACAAGTTTTTTGGGAGGCAATTCACCATTGCCATGAATGAATGGTGTTGAGTCCCAAATTTGGGTCGTCTAGTTCAAGAACGTTACACACCCCACTGTTTTGGAACAAAACTGAACTTCTGTTCCTATCATAGTGATTTTTGTTGGGATTAAGCGGGCTCCAAAATAGGATCATAAGGAAAAACACATTAAAAAACTAGGCTTCAAACACATGTTCCTCATTTCATATATAGAAATCATCCATTGGGTTCCAAAAATCGCTTCCCATAAGCCATAACTGGTCCATCCCCATCATGGCGTTTTCCCCAGCGGCGCCTCCGGTGCCTCCGTTGCTTTCAACGTTGCCATGGCCGAGCGCAAGGCGAAGCTTGGAGGCATCGTGGAGAGGAGCAGCAACGCGGAGACCAGGTCGAACACGGAGACGTTGGGCAGCTGGCGGTTGGACTTTGGAATGATTTGGAATGTTGTTGTGGTGGTTTGGGGTTGGGGATAGGAAACATGCTTGATGGGTGACACGGTTGATGAATGTTCTTTTTAGTGGGTGAGGAGGTTGGAAAGGTTGATGCTGATGTGGTCTCCGCACTGGAATTCACAAGATGGTGAGGTTGCCTGAAAAAAACAGGCAACTAAGTTCTGAAAGATCTAAGTTCTATGGGGAGATTCTGAAAGTATCACAAATTATCATATCAAATTTCTGAAGAGATGAACATAGATAAATATCATCAACCATTTCCAAGATTCATTTATATATATACACAATCAATCAGGTTGCCCAAGTTTCTTCAACTCATCTAGTTTCACAGAGCGGCAAAACCCAAACACTGCCAGTGGTGCCATTTTGGGACCATGGATCTATAGTATGATTTTGAGTTATGCAAAATCCATTCATCCAATCCATGGTGGGCTGGTCGACCCAAAGTTAGGAGCCTCAAAATCATTTGGTTTAAGCAGGTTCACTGCAGTTGGGTCGGATACAACGATGCTTCATGAGGATAAGAATGATAAGACTAGTAGAAATTCTTTTGTGAAGTGATTGGATATACATGAAAGATCATGAAATTCTATCATACAGTCATGCATGAAGTTTTAAGCAGCAAATTGTTACCCATGGCCCGCAAACACCCTGTAACAATCCCTCCAACCATGATGCCCTAGGCACCTGCTCCGACACTTTCATTGCCAGGTTCGTAGGAGAAATCTGCGGTTCCAATGCTAAAAGAGCATTCGCAGAATTCTCCACCCGCCCTGGACCAGGAAACGACGATTTGGGAGACACAGCCGTGCTGAGGGCGGCGGCATCCCCGTCTCACAAACGGTGGATAGCCAAGATGAATAAGGGATATTGATACTCCAAACCAACAGATTCCTTTAGATTGCATTGCATGCATGGCTTCTGATGGCCCCCGCTTAACTACCAACCTTCGGGAAAAAAGCAGCACCATCTACGGCCTTGTTTTGGAGGCTCCTAGAGGACACCGCCCCAATAAGGCAAGTACTGTTGATGGTGGTTGAACCATGAAATCCTGCACCAGTTGAGGTTGGCCATTTCTTCCTATTGTTTACAGGGTCTTCCCGCATCCCAATCACCAGCTACCAACTATCTGTCTACAACCAATATTTAGTGTATTTTTTCATCGCCCTGGAGGATGGTTTGATCTCGGATACCACCTACCATGAGCGGGGCCTTGGACAGTGGTTGCCTCAGGCACGCTCAGCAGCAGCACCTGGACCAGGGAACCAACCTTTGCAGTTTCCCCGGTTGGGAGTCTTTACAAACAAAGCCAGTGAACTGTGAAGCTAAAGTTGAGCATACATTTTTCTTTGATGAAGTCGGAAAAGCCATCCAAAATCCAAGTCAACATCATCATCATCATCATCATCATCATCATCATCCTCATCCACCAGAAAAATAACCTGTGATATATCAGCATGGACTTCCTGACATTCCAGGAAATCCAAACCTCTCTATTTTGGGTGCTTTCCGACTGGAAGAGTCAACTCCACACATGCCATGGTTGGGACGTCCAAATGTCTCTCAAGAAGTGAGTGAGATTTCGCCAAGAATTGATCTCTCTTCCAAAAGCTGAACGTAAGCGGTATAAGGTGGCTATACTGTTCCTCAAACTCAAAAGGGAACTAGAATTTTAGATTTTTGGCAAAAACTTCCTTTAAAATGCAACTGGGTAAACCTCAGGTCCCAACCCTCAAAATCTAACTCTTGGCTTATCAGCGCTTATCACATCATATGATATCCAACGACAATCCATGGAGCTATGGCCCTATGAAATCTGTCACTGACTCGTCACGAGTTACCCCAGAAACACCCAGAAACGATCGTCAGGATCTCCCAGGCCTGTAGGCCAGTAGCAGGACGACTCACTGTGTCCTGGTTGATCGCGAGGTCGGGTTACACCATTGTGGCGTTCCCGGATTTATGAGATACTTAAAGCTTCTACAATATGCCCCTAGACATAAAACAACTGCTAATGTCCTTTTCAAAAAACTCTGAGACACCAGAAAGGTATTTTGTTCCGCCACTGATGCTCCATAGTTTATAGGACGTAAGGAACCGTTCCTGTTTGGTGAGGTCACCATTGTGATTGATACCGTATGGAGGCACAGCATTGCTATAGGAGACAGGCAAACCACTTAGTATCGATTGGACATGATCTGATGTCTCTTGGGTATCAAAATCATTAGGGAGAATAAATCATTTCATTTCATGTCATATCCCAAGCTGAATTCGAGTTCATTTGGAAGATCCTCCTATAACCACCTTTTAGTGTGAGGTTGGGGGAAGTCATTTTCATTAAACCCAATATATCATAGTGGATGGAGGCACAAACAGGCAAGGCGTCCTGATTCTCTGGCGACTGTAGGATGCAAATCAGACCACTGGCAACATATGATCCTTGCAGCAGCAACAAACAAATGCCAAATCATCAAACACAATTTTCTTCTGGTGAGTCTCTGGTCCAGAAGAATCTTCATTCAACAAAATTAACATAAATTCGTCAATGTCAACAAAGGAACCGCAAGATAATTCCACATGTGTGGCTGGTGTTCGCTGCGAATCAGAATCCGGCTTTACCTTTGCCATTTGTGAAAAAATGCTGGTTCTCGACTTTGCTCAGTAACATGGACGGTGCCTCATTCTTCAATTCCTACAACAAGGATTTTCCTGGAAAATGTTGAACTTCACCAAATCAACTAGTGTATCTGCAGGTAACTGCAAATATCTGAAGAAACCGTCCAGTTTAATGGGTGGTCCCCCTCTCTTTTCAAACAGGTCCATGGTTCTGTGGAAAATGACCATAGGACCAAAGGAGAGCCAATCATCTGACCGTGGGGCTAATTGGCATTAAGAAACAAAATAATTTCAAAATGTAAGGACGCGCAACTATATACTCCATGTGTGCATACGAGTATTTTTAAATGAAACTATGTACTGTATATTAAGGTGTAACAATGCAAAATAACTCGTATACAAATATATAGAACGATATAGCAGTATGCAAATGTGTATCTCCTTTCTTCCTCTTCCTGGAGGGCAAGGCTATAAAAAATTGTCTACACAGCGGGAGCACATGAGTGTATCCTTTTCATGGGTCTCTTGAGAAAACACATTGGACAAATTGGTGGTTGAGTGAAAAATCTCCGAATTCTTGTGCTTGTATGGCGTGAAGAACCTAATAGACATCATCAGTATCAACCTGAAAGACTTGATCTCACCCCCATGGTGTCTCACCCCGCCTCGCTCGCAGGTCACAGTACCCAGGCGTGTGAAGTTGGTGATACAACTGACTGGACACCTTGGGAGGAAAGCCCATGGATCTGAGAGAACTATTCACCAACAAGTGGGGGAGTAGTTCACCATTCACTACGAAAAATATTGTTTGGTAGCATTGGTGGGGCATACCCCCGAAGAATTCAGTTTCTAAAGCAACCCAAGGTACACCCCAGATGCTACTGCAAGGACCCTCAAGATTAATGTTTATGAGTTTCTCCCAAGCGAGATCCTTAGTTACCTGTAGCTTTTGGAAGTAGAAGTAGACTAGGGAAATGAGAAGAAAACTGTCTGGTGGTTGCACAGATTCAAGCAAACATAATGGTTCGATGGATGCCCTAACGAAAGGGATTACTTGGGATCCAACAATGCAAGCCAGGAGCTAACACATAACAATCAACCTAGTACAGATTGCAGTAAGATAAAACACCAAAGACTGCCTGCCGGGGTGAAATAATTGTCCTTTCCAAAGGTTAATCCGGCTGCGATAGGGCCTTGTTGGACATCATTTGGACCCAAAAAGGCAAGGGGATCCTTTTCACCCGCGAAGGTTTCTCTATTTGTTGCGGTGTCTCAACTCTTAGTTTTGTTGCAAATCAGGAGGATTTTCCCAAGATTGGAAAAAAACTCATCACATTTGAACCCTCTCAAAGATCATAGGATTTGGTAACATACAGGTATCAGTGAATGAAGCACTTGGGTGGGGGAGCGAACCTATGCAAAACTTTGAGGGTGCAAGTGCTTTTTTGTAAAACCCAGAGAAAGAAAACTTAACCTTAAGTAGTGGAATTGTAAAACAGCCGTTGGACATCTGCTATATCAAACGGTTTCTCCGAAGTTCATGTTGACATGGAGGTCGGACAGGAATGATAGTTGTTTGACTCGATCGAAAAGGATTCAGATTCCTTGCTTCATGGGTGTAGAAGCTGGAATTTCCCTGTCATAAAGCAAAATAGCTAATGGAAATTCATCAGTTTTGACTACACATTGGGATGTCCAAAAATCAGGGGCCTCCAAATCCACAGAAAATCGTTGACTTATGCTCGCTTTACTAGGCAACTTCAACTTTTTTCAGACATAGCCTTTGTCACACATATCAACATCCATCCAAAGGAAGCACAAGGCACACATAGCCATGCGGTTGATTGGCACAGGCCTACGGTATGCCGCTGAGTGCACCCGGGTAGAGCCGGACCCAAAGTGGCAGAGAGGTCGTTAAGAACTCGAAAAAAAACAAAACCGTACTGTAACTTTTGTGTGTCCATCTTTTTGACTCTTGAAGTACTTTTGCTGAAGAATGACCGAATTTCATTGCAATCACTACATCAGGTCAATGTGGGGAGATAAAGGTCCACAAGTTTGGTATAGACAGTTGGTGCAACATGTATACAAACGTATATAGTAATAAACAATTGCATAGATTCATAGATAAGGTAATTATTGAGCAACATGATGGTTTCATGATTACAGTGGTTGTTGGGTTTTCAATAACCCCAGGAATACAGTACACCCTGAGCCTCCCCATCAGTTTCGAGAGATGCACAGATTCTTTTGCTTCCTTGAAGCCGGTTAGATCCAAATGAATGATTTCATGCCTATCGACAATCAACATGTGACATCATGTCCACGAACTACATCTAGCCTACTAGTACCATATCATTGCCATACTCATATGTAAATGGCTACTAGTATTGCTCCGAATTAGGGCAGGAAGGACCACCAATTTGGTCATTTTGATTGGATGGTCCAGGGGGTGTTCCAATAAATACTTTTGAGCCATACCCACATCTTATAGTTAGAAATCTTGAATGTTGATTGCCCCAAAAATATGCCCATCCTCTTCCTTAGTCCCCGTGTTGCGCACCTGCAAACCAACCGCGTTGGACACCACCGGAGCATCTATGCACTTGCTCTCCACACACGGAGACGTCGTTGGGGCCTTCCATGCGCCTGCCTCGTAGTGTTTCTTCGATGAAGTCGTTGGTGCACTTGGCTCGAAAGCTCAGCTGGTACTGTTCATTCCACTGTTTATCTCAAGATAAGACATGGCATCAAACACCAGGTCAGAAGATGCAATCTGAAACCAAAACACTGATGTTTTTGAGGACTCTGAGCTCGAAATAGTGTGGTAAAGATATTCAAAAGCATCCTCAGTTTCTCGCATAGCTACCCCTTCTCGCAGCTTGTTAGCTACAGTATTAGACAGCAGTAAGAATTGTTTCCAGCCGGATGGAAATTCACCTCAAAATAAACCAAAACATCGCCTCAAGTTGGTGAATAGAGTGGATTTTGGGGTCCCAAACAATATCAGCACAGCTACCTAAACATTCAAAACATTCCAAATACCCCAGTTTGGTTGGTTGAGATGAGACCCTGGCCGTCTTATAAGATAATGTGGTTATGTGTCTCAAGAGAAGGGACCCCAACAAAAATGCTCTGCAAATGATGACTTTCTGACAAAGCAAAGGTGGAGTCTGAAGGGCCCTGATCTTGAGCGACTATGCAATGTAGACTCTGTCTAATATAGACTTATCGTGGATATGTGGCATGGGAAGGAGGATTGATCTGTAACGCTATACACATACCTGAGTATCTCTAAGATATTTACTGATGCAAAGAGGTATTTCGATGGATCCTCCCTTCGACAAAACATCGCGACCCGCCTCGCAAAGATATGGAGAGACCTCTTCATCTCGCATGTATCCCGCAGCACAGGTGACCTGCCCAGGGGATGTGCCAATGACGAATGCGAGACCTGAAACTGTTGCTGTTGTTGTTGTTGTTGTTGTTGTTGTTGATGTTTCTTTTTGTGACAGTTTTGCGTCAACCATCTAGGTGCAATCATTGAGTATACATAATGCACATACAAATAGAAACAATAACCTGTATGACTCTTAAGCTTACTTCTGTTGTGGGACACAAAAAACCACCCAAAGGACGGGAATCACCATCGCGCAAGTTGGAGTCAGCCTCACAGGTGTCGAGATGTAAGGCATTCACACATGAGCTTGGCCAGGTCGATAAGGCCCCCGTTGCACCTCGTAGAGTTCAAGATGGGAGGAACATGGCCCAAAGATGCACTAGTCATTCTTCCATACACATCCGCTGGAAATATCCCAAAACTATCCAAAACTGATCTTTCTGGGAAGTCATCGCTGACGTTGGATGCCTGGAAGAGCGAGTTGAGTACATTCAAGTTGTCAATAAGTTTATGTTGTTGCTTCTTGTGCTAAACTCCCTCCCCAACAACAAAAACTGTGTACAACGAAATCATGCCACTCAGCAGCATCACCGGGATTGGAGTTGCATATTCTAAATGCAATAATTTGGTCCATTAATTGGGGGTCCCCTGTGTAGCCGCGTAGCCCCTCAAAGGGTCACCTTAAAACATTCCAATTAATTACATATATTAATACCCGCAAGGGGTAGATGCATATAAATTCCAAACACGTCACGGCCTGATGAATCTTCATCCAGTGCTATGGCCGTTGTAACCCGCCGTGGGACTCTCGTCTTTTCCTCCCTCCCACCATTGCTGCTGGTCAAGGCACCAAAATTCCACACTGGTGCACTGGTACCTTGTTGAGTCTTTAGCATGAGCATATGGGGAAAGAAGCTTTGAGTGGATGGAGACGAAGTGGCGGTGCAAGGGGGGTTGGGCTCACATTTTTCATTTAAAGGAATATGGAGCGTGAGCATGTGCATCCCTCCCTCTCTCATGTATATCCAATACAAAAGCTACATATGCTTCTGCGACGGTCACGCGCTATATAGTTGCATCTATATCATTATCCAAACACTTCCACATCCCTAGTCATGAGGTGGTTGGGCTTTTTTGGTGGGGTAGACTTAGATTTCAAATGATACCAGTGTTAAACTACACCATGTAATATGTAATATGTAGAGTTGTGTCATGCTTTCCAGCTATACATCCAAACCCACCTAGACTCGTTGGCAACTCCCAAGGCACAGGGCTGTCGAAGGCAACTTAGTTGACCCTCGAAGGTACCCTCGTTGCAGTGCAAAGAACCTGATGATGTGGAGTTTTGATAGACATATTTTCTAGTGCTTGAACAAACCCATCTGAAAAAACCATGATTTATAGTCAAAATGCGATCATCTTCCCCAAATAGGGGATGAAAATAGAAAACTAGACTAGTTTTCTATTATTTTTCATCACCCGGCAACAGTGATCACTCTCCACTAGTATGGGAGGCTGTTGCATGTGAAGATATCTCTTGGACCTCAAATGCCTCAAATGTTATGCAAATGAACAGTGATGTACTATTCTAGATGATGTAACTGGAAGTTTCCCCTGCGGCTAGAGATCGGAAAGCCTTTGATTCTATATAACTCTCAATAGACCTTTCTGACCCTTTTCCTGTTGACTTGTAGATGGCAAATTCATCCCATCTTTGATAGCACATGACTTCTGATCACCAAAAACCTTCCCACCAAGCGGAATTGAGTTGAAGGGATTCCCATCCCGCAAACAGCTGGAAAATGTTGTATAACCATTCAGTGGAGTCCATGTACCTACCCCATGTTTTGAAGGAAATGGTCACAGGAGGGAGGCACACCGACCTCGCAGAACCACCGAAAAAAAAGTGAGCCGAAGGGGCGTAAGGGATCACTGTAGTAGCCAGTGGCACAAACACTCGAACAAGTGGAACCTTGAGATGCACCATTACAGTCCTTGGACCATCCACAAAGCAACACTCCGTAGGTCAGGTGAGCTTACACAAAAAGGAAACTCACCAACGGGACATACCAAGACATTGGGTAAGGCATTATCTTCTGGAAGTTTTAAATGTGATGAGTGACAGTGACAAATCTCGTTTAATCGAAAGAGAATCATCTTAAAGGTGTGGATTTGCCATTGCCCTTTCAATTGATGGCACTAAACAAAATACAAGTGAACATGGCTTTAGGTAAAATCAATTCAATCCTGATTCCTGCCGGGGATGCTTCTGGAGATCACCAATGCCTTGTTTCACCTATGTTCCAGTAGTCAGTAGTCCAACCTATCTAAGAAAACAATGGTCCAACTTTGAATAAGCTTTTCACTGCTGTCTGCTAGTACTGGCTACTGCCAACTAGTTGCCGACATCAAAACACAAACAAAGCCAGCAAGCAAACAAACAAGACAAAAGGAACCAACACAAAACAACACGGAACAAAACACAACAAACAGTCAAACAACCAAACAAACACACACACACACAGACACGCACAAACAAGCACAAACAGATTTGCTTGTTGCTACAAGCATCCACATAGAGAAGCCCTTTTGACGGCGACAAGGTATCCAAAGTAGCCTCGAGGCGTGGACAACAGCCTACGAAGAATTGTCAAGATCACTTATCATGGATATCTATGTCTAGCATTGTCCTTCCAGGAAAGAAAACCTTGTTGTCTCTTACTGAAACCCTTATCATGGCCTTCCTTGCTGGGGGTGGGCAAAGATGCCCATTTAATATTCAAACCCAGCCAGGAAAACTCAACCTGCACCTGATGTATGAAAATCTTCACACAGGTATTGGACCAAATGTTTGATGTCAACATTGCTTTGTCGATAGGATGAACCTCCTTTTAGGTCAAGTGTACCAAGACAAAAACGCCGGGCCGTGTCGACCATCCACAAGAACAAGCACTCAAAGCTTCTCAAATGGTGCTGTTGTTGCACACATCAGAGCTTTAATCTATAGTCAAACCACATTATCTATACACAAGCTTCGGCTGAGTTTATGGTCTTGCATCATTTCCGTTTGTCAGTCTTGCATAGTCTTGCCAAATTTGGATACCCCCATTAGCCCCCCAATGAATATCTTCAATGAAACCGTTCAAACTTGCAATAAGCAACAGCAACAGTTTCTGCTGATTCCCATTTTATCAATTCCATGGAACCACTTCGGAATCTCCGGTGGGCCTGCGAAATGTTTCCATTCAGCACCGCTGGAACGTCTAATGTGGGCAATGAACATTCCATGGCTTGGCACACCTGGCAAGTTCTGTCTCAACCCTCCGGTAACCTGACTGTGTTTGCAACATAACAATAGAGTATGAGTAGTACAGCATCCCCCATATTCAATGAAGAATACATCTGTACAAAGTCCCTTTGTTGTCACTATCACTATAGGTACATAAGTGATATGTGTGACTGACATGAGCGCATTGCTCATCATCTTTTGATGCAAAGTTTTGTCTCTGGAGTTTGTGGGGTTGTCGTATCGAATGCATCCTTGAAACGACATATTATGTCTAGTCGTTGGTTGAACCACCCATGTGAAAAATAGTCAAATTGGATCATTTACCCAAATAGGGATGAAAATAAAACACATTTGAAACCACCACCCAGATGTAGTATGGACCCCCCCAAAAGTCAAACCCAACCCGTTGGGAGCTTTGAACTTTGAAACCCGACCCAGCTTACACCCAAAGCTTGGCAACCGAAAAGTTGCAAAATTTCCTCAACCAAATTGTAGGGTCATCTTGGCTCAAGGTTTGCAGTTTGGTTTGCCAGGGCCTAAGCTATCCAAAGCTTCATGATCTGGACATATTGGAAGATAATCACTCAATCCCTAAACAGTGGAGGGAAGAAATTCTGCACCAGTTGATAGGCATGAAATCCCACTATGTTTTGGGTTTCTCCATTTTGCAACCATCAACAATACCAGATCCGAAGGGTGTTTGGGGTTCAAGATTTCGCCTAAGAACTCTCCACACGAAGATGTTTGGACGTCTTACCGAAGGTATCGAAAAAGGATCAAAACAAGGATATACCCTCCGGCAGAGTGACGTCCCAATGGGTACATCCACCCCGTTTGTAGATGTTTTAAGTGAACATGGTGGATTTTCATTGTTACTTTTTGACTGCTCCCAAAAGTTCAATTGAGCTGCCCAAAACTGCTGTCCGAACAACCCATGAGATCCTGGTTGTATTCTCACACTGGATCAACCCGGGTGAGTTTCATTTCCTACATGCAACACTACTTGCAATTACATGTACATGGTTAAGGTGTTTTGAAGATCTGTGATGTTCAAGGCCTTTGATCAATAAACATGTCCAAAAAACAAGATAGGTACTCGTGGCTTTGACAGTGAGTTTGCCATCAATATGGAATACAGCGATCACAAAATGTTTCTAAATCAGTGCAAGAGTTTCTTCTTTGTCAACACACACACACACACACTTGCTGGATCAGTATAATACGCATCCAAATCAAGTCTGTTGCTGGTTGTTGCTCTCAACTCACCTGCACACCTTTGAACAAAAACACATCATTGCAGCTTTTGCCCATGACTTTGTTTTGCGGGGAACAACAAGCGAGTGAATTTTCTTAAACTGCGACTCTTTTATCTGGATTTCATGGCTAATCATGTACATGTATATTTATATACTATATCTAACCTATATACGCTCTTCCAACGACCCCACCCCCCCGCCCACAGTGGCGTTGCTTGTCACGCCTGTGGTGTTGCAGGAACTAAGCTTCCATTGGTGCTGATGTGGCGAACCATCCGCGGAATGCCTGGGCACAATGCCACAGCAGATGGGAGACAGCAGATGATTGCACATGCCCTTCCGTTGGTGAGAAATGAATTGTTAAGGCTACTAACTGCCGCAGAATGTTTAGTTGCGTTCGATGGTTTTGCTCAATATCTATTGCTGGTGTGTTCTGAAGAGTCTGTTCGAACAGTATCTTATACACATAGATAGAGCTTTTGGGTTGCCATCATGTCAAGATTCAAGATGTGTGTATACGACAAAATTAAACATATAATATACATTCTCATATATATTTTACAAGAACAGAGTCACATCACGTCCCATCTTTTCATATGAAATCATGTCATAAATTCAAAGTGCAAGTGTATAACCATGCATATACATGTACGGTACATGTGCTATGCATACATGTACACAGGAAGATCATGATCCAACCATACCTCACACACTCTAATCCAATGAAAAAAAATATCATCCATTTTCCAAGAGCTATCTTAGATTGGGCCGGACCTGATGCTGGGTGAATGGAATCAGAGTTCACCAACCAATCAACGTCCAAATTTGGTGGCCAACATCGTGGTGACATTGGCATTTTCGCACCCCACCTGTGTTGGTTACACGTGATGCTACGCTATAGATGATGTCTTCAAATTGACCTCGGAAGGCCAACTTCCAAAAACATGGGAGATTTCTTCGGAGAAATTCGGGTGAACCTTGGTAGGGGGAGTCCCTGATACAACCTACTTGAATCCCAATGTGACTTTATCAAATCTGACTTATCAAGCAAGCCACAGTGGGAAAAACAAGAAGTCCCATTTCATTACACTTGTTGGGTAAATGACAGGATTCCCAATAAGGAGAAATTTCACTATTCCAATCAACGAAAGGTAAGACTGTTGGACTCCCCAAAGTTCATCACTCAGGATGAAGGTGGCAACAGAATACCGGTATCGATATGGATACCTTTAGCTACTGTACCCTACAGTCAGGGTATCCCCAAAATTGCTGCAAATTTGAGAGAACCAACCGACCTATTCAACCTATGATTGGATTTATTGGCGTTTATTTTAAGCAAACATCTCGAGAATACCAAGAGCCCGTTCTGTGTGCACAGTGTCGCAGCTACCCCAAACTCTACAGCATCGTATCCCTTTAACTTCTGAGTCCTCTAAGATAACACGCTTGCAGTAGATCTCGTACCTATTAACCATTGGAAGTGAGAGTTCACATAAACGACTGTACCTTAAGGGTACCACGTGAAGCAGGCTCTCTTTGAAATAGGGATCCCAGGGTCCAGTCTTTGGGGCACAAATATAGTTGTAGTTATTTTCGGATTGAAAATGCAAGCGGAACATCATCACGGTTCACTTTCAGAGGTCGTAGCCAGGCAACCTAATATATGTTTCAGATTGTCTTGGTTGGCTGCTGCAGGTGTCTTGTGACTCACAAACCTCATAGACTACACTACGTCGTGGCTTCAGCCCAGTTGAAAAATAGTCGTCAAAAATGGGAATCTCCCCCAAACAGGGGTGAACAAAAGAGACTTATGAACCCACTCCCACCACAAAACATACTAAATCTATGTACAGGCTGTATAAGGCAATATCATTACGGCAAAATTAAATGCAGGAAACAACTCCCAAGAGCACCTTGCCCAACCCCACCAAACGAGACACTTTCCACATAGCTGCAGCGTAGTTCATCCGCAGGCACGGGTAAACGATAGCTCTCTGTGCATCGTAAGCTACCTGTTGGCACAAGATGTGGCTCAGACTAGATGACTCGATCAACTCTTGAAACCGAATCATCACTGATTCTGGGCTCCAGGGGACCCACAGTGCATCCACATGCTCGGACTGCAATATTCAAAAACATACATGTATATAGCGGCTTCTGAAGGGTGGTAGATGTAGGCAATTTTTTTGCACAAATACATACCAGATGCGGAACATATGTATGATATCCAATTTGTTGATTTCAATCCATTTGTTGACCCTCTAAAATTTGGAGCTCTCGAAGGGACGGGTCCTGAAGGGTGGATGCCTGGATAAAGTTTTCGGGTAAAGATTTCATTTCGCTTCGATTATGAGTTTGTTCTTTTATCGCTTGAGAGTACATCTTGTCACAAAACCTTATCGCCAATCCCATGTTAAATGCAGAACACTTCTAGTTGGAAGAGGCTACCCTGCCGTAACATCATAGCTGCATCAAATATAGGCTGGAAAATTATTCATTGCTAGATGGATTTCTTACTGGCAAAGTTACAGAGTGGTTCGCCAAAAATTGTCCCCTTGTGATCCGGGCGAAACCTGGTACAAACTTCCCTACAAAACAAAAACACTGAATGCTGAAACAGGCAGGTCCTCAGGACCTGTTTCAAACACATTTTTTCCAGGCCAACCCCACCAGAATCATCCCAATTCATGGGTAAAGTCAGACATTTCCTTGGACATCAAACATCTCAAACGGGCTATCTTTCTCTCAAAAACGGTCAGGTGACACGAAGCTCCAAATGGCACAGAGAAGTTCTTGCTCACCGGATCCACCTTTTTTCGAGGTCGGGGTTTATCAGTGAAATCAGGCTATAAGTCTACGAGTAGATCAACCATTGAAAGGACTCGAAAAAAATAGATGAAGATCAGGGTCCAAGTTGCCAAGGGACAGTTTTTTTTTTTCAGGTGATTATAAGGGTGTCAGTCATGTTGAACCACCTGAAGATTGTGAATCACCTACTCAGGCTTCAAGGTATGTGTGTTTTTTTGGAGGTGATTGACTTCACAATCTTCACCATTCAAAATCTTCCAGTCATGGTTGGGAGGCTTCACCTGCCAAGTACCTGTTTTGCCATTGAATTTGCCAAACTCAAACTATGGAGAGATCTGGGATAATAAATACAACAGCAATAGGCAATAGAGGTACCTAGATCCTTCACCTTTGAGAAAAGGTGGTGCACTGAAGTGAAAAGGAGTAAAGCAGTCGTGTCATGTTTGGTGACAAAGAACTGAAATTGGTACATCACATATCTGAAGTCAATTGAGTCTATGTAACCTTTTTTTTCTGTTATAATCTATTATATATAGAGGCACGCACTATAGTCCGTCACTTGTAATGGGATTTGCACTTTCAGTAGCATAATCGGGAAGTTTGGCAGGTCACTCAATCTGCAGAACAAATAGAAGTTTCGCATTAGACCGAATGGAGAGGGAACAACATTGCATGGCCCGGGGAAAAGGTTGCGCTCGGTATCCAGAAAAAACCACCAACTTGAAGTAAACACAGTAGTAGGGTGATATCACTATGGTTTGACCACATGTGCCATGTAATGCTTTTGTAATTATATACATGACATCATCGTGTCCCTCCTGTCACTAGATGGTCACCTAAAGAACCAGCTACTCACTGAGTGACTGAGACTCAAATATCTCAAATCATTTATACAACTACATTCAACAATTGATTTGAGAACACAAGAAAATCCTGGGATCATCCCTGAATGACAGTTTCAATTCCAAACTGCCAGAATTCTTAAGGAATCATCTACACCAACTCACAAACCTCCAAATTTCCAGAACATTTCTCCAAACCTCAACCGCGCTTCCGAAAACAACACTATGAACCCTCAGGTTGCGCCAAAAAACACTCAGGGTAATACTCTGTCCATTGAGGCTGCATTCATAGGAGCCTCCAAGCGGAATCCCATGGGATTTTTGAAGTAGGAAGCTGAAGGTGACCGTTGTAGATGCAACGGTTGTATTGCTTAGCGTAGTGAAACATATACGTGTGTGGTGAAAGTAGATATATGGTTGGATTTCCATCATACATGTATATACTATTTTCACATCTGGTATACAGGAAGCTATCACTTATTAGCTCATTGTATTCATCTGTTTCCGAAACCACGGCAAGTGTGATTGCTTAGCGCAACTGGTCGGCTGGGAATGGAGTTAGATGGTATGGTACCTTTGACATGCAATGGCTGGGAATAAGTTGAAAGGCAAATGACCAACATTGTTGGATCAATTGTTTGCTTGTTTTTGTTGCTACTTGGCACCCTATTCTTCAGCAGTAGCCATATGGGTATGTTTAAATCGGATCAGAATCCCCATGTCTGGAAATCAGGAAAATCACTTCTGGGCTTTAGGGCCCTGTGATTGGAAGATGTTACCATTCTTCCGCACTAAAGAGAAGCAACTGCAGTAGATCTTTTTTGGGGGTCCAATGGACATGTTTCATCCTTTTTAGAACACCAGATTTTTTGCAGCTACGTTAAACATTTGTTCATCTAAGAAAAGGGCCTTTAATACCTACATTGTGCTTCTACCTTGGAAATGAAGCTCAAACTGAAATCCTTCCTGCATCCGTGAACAGATTTGCGAATGGTCTCCCAATCGTCAATTATTGATGGTGAGTTGGAAATTCTTTCTCTCCAGTTAAAACCTTTTCTGAGGCCTAGCACCTACATGTTCATTTACGTACTGCGTCTCAAAACATTCAAGTTGCCAAAGTGTACACATGTTTTACTTGCAATATGTATTGCACCAATGTTTGTAGCGGTGAAAGATAGTACACATGCAGTATGTCTCATCACATGTCTCATCTCAAAACTCCAACGCCAGTGACTTGATTGGAAAAAACACATGAAGATGTAGATGCTATAGATATACATCCCGATGTATTCATTGTAGGTACTTGCACTACACAAACCTACCGTCAAGTATATTTAGAAATCTTTATACAGAGATGTTTAATATTTATTCACATACACAGCGTATACATTATAATGTATTATTAAATGTAAAAAGAGCACAACTCTGGCTCAACAATCATCACCAACATCAACCCTGACTCCAACGTTCTGGGCACCATCAGGATGTGGCTGAAGTGGACATGGTGGATCAAGGCATACTAAAGCAGCTGTTGGCGTGGTCAGATTCCATGTGCTGTTCCTGAAGCTCGTGAAGATACCAGAAACACCCAACACAACTGCTTGGTTTGCATGTGTTGCTTCTTGAACATAGTAGGAATACGCAAGAACAAGCCTCTCTATACTCTGTACATACTTTTATCTTTCTCTTTTATGTGGATATAGAGACAAATAAGATTCCATTTCAAGATTACCACAATGTGTTGATGGAACACCCATGGACGAGGATATCACTCTAGCTAGACAACCCCACCCAACTACCTCGTGAAATATTTGCACCCCCCTCAAATAGACCCCAAAGACCGAGTAAAAAAAACAAGCACTTGGATTTTTTTCTGACAAGACTGAGTGCCGTGAGGCATTGCCAAATGGATGATCTTGTTGATGGTTATTGGCTGAAAGAAATCCCGCGGTAGTTGAGGGATAGAGAATATCCCCTAGCCTTTTGCAAGCCGGCTTTCATGTATCTCAACGTGTGCCACCGCTGGATTTGTAAAACAAAAAACATTGAAGCTCTCTCTCCAGGAGTCTGTGGGAAAGGTTTCGAAGCAACGGAAAGTAAAACAGCAGTTTGATAAACTTAGCATATCATCAGCATCAGCACTCGGCAGCCGCCGTAAGTTTTGCTGAAGGGAAAACACAGTGAACATAATATGAAACATATCTAATAAACAAAAACATACCAAAAACCAGATCAACCCAAGAGAAACAAACATCATCCAAACAATTCAATCAACCTGAAGAACTCACACAACACCCAAACAAAAACAACGGCCATACAAACCAAGCTTCTGACATTGATAGTCCCGTGCCAACACTGTGCTATTAGCATATCGTGGCACTTCACATCTCACTTTAACTTCAGCCCCTTCATTGCTGACCTTCGGTCAAGGCATCGATGAAAGTTCCGTAACAAACCAACTCATCAAGCATCTTAGTCTTTCAATAAACAAATCCTGTATGGTTCGTCAAAGAATCCCTTCAATAGTCATAACTGACTTCGTAGCATAAACTCCCCCATCAAAAGATTCCATAAAAATCATTCACAAATCTACAATTGGTTTGGATATTTTTGGGGAATGGGATTTTTCGTCTATCATCAACGACAATAAACATCCAAGGACAAGCACCAAACAAACAGGTAAAGAGTGCCCTAAAGTAGTGCAATCAAGGTAGACATGGATGACTATGGCATGACATGGGTTTGCACAATTGGAAATGGTTACCAACATCCAAAAGGATTTCAGGGGTTGATTTCTATTTATGCACACCATTTTAAGACGTTTTCAGCCTCAAATGTTGCTGTCATTCATGGTTCAACACACACAAACATTCTACCCCAGGCTCCTTCATCAAAAGAGCAGTGCCTTTAATCAAAAAGCTCAAAGAGCTTGGTTTGAAATGACATGTGGCGGTTCATCAGATTTACGGATTCACGAAGGTTATGGTCATTTCGCTGAAGCTGTGTGAACTAGAGGTGATACAGGTGATAGAGCAAGTTTGGTTGACGAGTCCAGCTGGGTGAAGTACTTGGAACAGCCCCGGAGATCGTAGCCATGGCATTTGAAGCAGTTGTGATTCTGCCTACGAAATGAGTAGTTGAAACAACCCACTGACAAACCAGTGGAAAACTGGCCCTGGGAATCTTCGGAGATAATAGGTCACACCCTCCACAACCAACTAACATGCGAAAACCTGCAGGTTACCTCTTTTTCAACCCGGAAAACAAAAAGATAAACATCTAGCAACAGTAGATTGTCTGGTTTCATCATGCATTCCAAGTCGCATAAGGCAGTCCCGTGTCGTCGCTGCAAGCATCGGAAATGGTGAAATTGGCTGCTCGGCAACTGGCAGCCAGGGTGGCCAAGCCTGTCTGTTGCCAGGAAGCTTCGCAACAGCCTTCACCTTGAGTGAACAACGCGCCATCGAAGGATGATGTGGCAGGGGTGGTGTTTTATGTTGGGAAGGGAAGTGATTCTTAAGAGTGTAAGAGTTGCGCATTTTTTTTTCCGGATAGTCTGTTTCATTTACTGTATTGAGATTTTCATTGAGATTCTATGTTTGTACTTGTATTTGCAACTTATTAGTTGTCACTGTCAATTAGGCATAATCAGGCGAACGTCAGCAAACAAAAAAGTATATAGACATTTTAAAGGTCAGAAGCCATCAGCTTTCAGCATATTTATTGCCCTCCATGCACACGCCTGGAAATTGTTTGGGATGATATTTTGAATTTAGAGCAAAAACTCAGGGATGCCAAGGTATTTCATCCAAACCACTCGGGGTCCGGATATTTCTTGATGTTCGGTGCTTGGCTGATGTTGTATGTCTAGTCTATAGGAAAAGTGGATCCTGATGAAGGTATAGTATGAGTCTAAGTCTAGAACAAACAAGACCTCACGTGCCTCATGAGGACGGGAAAGGAGTGGGCCTTTTACACATGTGAATCAATGGACTTGGATCATGTCTCCAACTTGAAGTTTGGATACCAGATTCCCAACAAAACAAACAATTGCGGTGAATAGGAAAGATATTTCACCAACCATCAAAGTTACCTCAAATAAGCAGGGGATTTTCTTACTAGGCTACTTTTTGGGGTGACACCCCATAAGCGTTCGGAACGGTATATCTTTCATCACAAACACTGCTCCGACGGTCCGGACACGTCAAACTAGTGGAAATTCCACCGCGTTCATATGATCTTTATTCATATTTTGATGTGATCCAATTATATATTCAGGAAAAAAACGTGGTCTTTTCCAACTTCCTCACTTCCCTTCCGAATCACCTTTTTGAAATGCTCCACGTCCAACCCCCCCCCCAAAAAAAAAAATGTGTCCGACTCGTCACGCCGAAGGCAGAAGGGTACCCGTTGCAACTGGTTGCAGGTGGCTTCATTGGCTTCCGAACCGAGTGTGGAGGGGATGCACGCCGCAGAGCATCGCCTTGGTGAAAATCTTCACGGATTTTCGAGGTCTTTGCCGAGGTGCATGGGGGTGGTTGGGTGGTACGAGTACCAATGCCAAGAAATTTTGAACATCCAACAAAACGTTTTTTGGACAATCCATCTGGAAAACCTAGCATTTTTCAGGAATCAAAATATGACAAAGTGTCACTTGCACATACTTGCACAAATAAAATGAACTTCCCATAATCTTTCCCAACAATAGCCATGCAAATGTAAGTGACTGTTACTATGATTGTACCCCAATATCTAGAATCTGGAACGATACAATTCCAGTAACCGTGCAATTCCGAGGGTACTGCCACAACAACATTACCTTCCACCAAACTTAGTGATTGCTGGAAACCTCTCTTGCGCCATGTGCTCCATCTACCGTTTCCAACCCAAGGTACTCTGCCAGATCGTCTAAGCACCTTTCGTGCAGCTGCAGGGTTAGCATCTTTGGCTGCAACATGTTTTCTTGAGGGATGACCATTGAGCACCAAGAATTACAATGACGAGATGTGTCTTTTTGTGGATCAATATTATCGGGATATACCATGATATAATTGGAAGTGTTCCTATCTATTCAAACCCGACTGAGCTATTCTTGAAGACTGACCTTACTTTACTAAGAGGTCGCATATGGTCACATGCTCTCCAAACTGAGGGTCAATTGGATTCGGAACGAACGTACAGCGAATATGACTCAACGAACGAGGAGTCACCAAAATACAGCTGGAACACGATTTATTGAATGTTATGATATGGTTGACAATTTCAAAAAACACAATCATCCTACTATGAAATATGCAAAACAACCGTGTTTCACTGACACAATACAATTCAACACTGAAGGACATCTGCTTTGTATATTTCAATTTGACAGGCAACAATCTAAGACACACACACACATCATACTTACTACTCCTGCAACATGAACTTCACTCCTGACCAGCAAATCTAAAGCGATAGGAGATGACATCTAGCATTCGAGGTGCTTGCTTTGACATTGCCACTGCCACCACAACGACAACAACCACCACAATTTGCATACAATTGCCATTGCACAACCACCATACCCTCTAACGTTGAGGTTGTCCAAGTCAAAGTCTAAACAACAATGACCTGTATGACATTAATTCAACGTCACCTTGACTTTAAAAACTCTTTAGCCATGGAATCCAGTGATTCAAACTGATGTGAATGGAGTTCCGGGTGTGATTTGGGACTCAACAACCGCCACAGCCAAGGTATGTCATGTAATGGGATGTCTAGGTCAGAGTTAACTTGGATGATCTGCCCAAGCATGTCACCGATGTCATGATCTGGATCTAATTTTCACCCAATACAAATCTGGATAAACTCTCTGATAAGTATATATGGCACAGTTTCTATGAATTGTTGTTCAAGGCCCTATACTGACCGCAGGCCGTTTTGCCAAGATGATTGACCCCCAAAGTTGAAGTTGGAAACCTACAGTGATTAGCAGTACATTTGATCCAACCTCAGGCGTGAACCCAGCCACCCTAAGCTGTAAAGCCATGTTCATCTGTTCCTCCAAGGAACGGATTGTCCAACACACGGCCCGAGTCAGCACAGCTACTCAGGCTGCTGCGGATGGTATCGGCCGATGTATCCTGAGGCTCCGCCGAAAATATGCCAAAAACTGTTGGGCCCTGGGGCTTGGAGGATTTCCGGCACCCATGTTCTTTAGTAGTTGGACGCTGATAGGTCATTTTTACATCCCCCTTTTTTGATATACAGAACTTGATCCCTGATGGGATTCCTTTCAAACACAAACTGGCTGCTAGCTGACATATACAAGTAAACAGTGTTCAAAACCCATCCGTGACATTCGATTATATATAATTATATACCTATATATATATATAAGGAGCCCTCGAGTGGTTTACTAGAATCCTTACACAACTGAGTAAAGAAAGATGATCCCCAACACGTCTGAAACCAAACACCGTATTTCCTGACTCAAAGTCCTGGGGAGGATCTTGGAGTGTCTGTTTTTGGCCTCCAACTACATGGAAAGAGAGTGAATCTCACCCAACCCAGCCTTCCACAGGATATTGGAACAGTTACTGTTGACAGGAAGCAAACTAAATAAAATATCCAGCATCTCTTCTTCCCATCTTCTTCCCGAGGAACGTCTTAGCTAAAGGAGCAACACTTCCCCAACGACATCTCCTGCAAAAAAATGGTCATGTCTATTCATTTTCAGCTTCATTTTGATTTCAAGTTCATCATACCTTTGACGTGACGAGTTTCGCAGCACTCTGCCGCTTTGAGGCATTCCATGGTTCCCGGAAGCCGAGAGCAGAACTCCTGCAGAGCCATTTGCAGGGAGGAATGAGTTCCCAATCTCCTCAATCTAGTGAAAGGAGTAGATATTCTATGTGGAGATCAATTTCGGGGACAGGTTCTGTCTTCCAATCATCTAATTTTCGGAAAGCAAGAGCTTTTTGAGCATGTTCAGAGCATTTGGGAGCTGTTCTAAACAAAAAGACATGCGTGACGTGGCCAGCGTCTACCAGCTAGCATCTATGCAACAAAGCACAATTGCTTCCAGAAGCTTTAAATCCATCAACATAAAACAACAGTGCATCTCTTAAGAATTTAAGAAGAAAAATTACTTTACTTCGAGTGATCCCCAGCATGACATGTTGGGTGGAGGTTGTCAGGTGAGGGTTGTCATTAAGAATATGATGGGAAGAATGGAGAATTTGAGAACATTGATTTCAGGTTTCCTTGGCTTAGTGATACCAGTGAGA
>DF243489.1:14308-36866 GCA_000507305.1 Breviolum minutum Mf 1.05b.01 | reverse complement strand
AGTGATAAATACGGATTTATAGCACAGCATTTACAAAAGCATTTACCAAAAGAATTTGATAATATAGTAAAAGAAACTAAACCTAAAAAAGATGAAGGAGAAGCATATTTAAGTATTAATTATATGAAACTATCTGTTGTTTTATGGGGAGCACTTCAAGAAACATTAACTAAAGTAGAGCATTTAGAAGCATCGGTTTATGAATTACAAGAAGAGTTAAAAGATAAGAAAAAAAACAACTCCAAAGAGTAAAGCAAAAGCAAAATCAAAATCTAAAGCAAAAAATGTAGATTAATATATAGAAATGGGTAGTAGTGCATCAAAGAATGAGGAAACAAATGAGATTAAAGCAGTTCAAGAAATGGATGAAACTGAAATGAGTAGCAAAGACAAAATGTTTAAGAAAGCGATTGTAGAGATATACGAGGAACTATCTGCAGTTAAGAACCAAAAGAAAGACAAAATTTTCTACAAATTACCTGCTATAACATTATGTCAGCAATCGTTGTTTTAATTAATATTATTAAGGTTGATTAATAATATTAATCTTCTAATGTTTGTAAGTATTGTTGGTGTTTTTGTGTTTTGTTATGTTGTTTAATTTTCAATTTATTACCAATGATTGAACCACAACCACAAATATATTTTTCATTATTTATTAATCTATAATTTTTCATATGCTCAATTCGTGTCTCCCTGTTTGCTTCATAGTTTTGCTTTGTTTGTTCTTTGTGTCTTTCTTTGTTTTGTTCATACCATTTGTGTTTCATCTGCTTTATTGTAGTAGCATTATTCTCTCTGTAAGTCTTGGTATTATTTAAATGATGTTCTTTATTTTTTTGATAATGTAATCGCGACCTTTCATATATACTTTCTTTATTTTCATCATACCATTCTTTTTTAGTTCTACTTGGAACTTGTTGATTAAGAGTATCATCATATTTTTCAATATATTCCCTTTCTTTTTTCAACACATCCAATCTTGTTTCACAACAAACAGTATCAATCAAAACCATACTCCAGTTGCCCCAGTTTCCATTTTCACGAATAATTTTATATATGGGTAAATTATGGTTTTTATTCTTTTCGTTTAAACAACTGTTTTTATGTTCATACTGTCTTTTAACAAAATTCAATGTATGTCCTATGTAGGTTTCTTTTACATTCAAATCATTACATACAATTCTATAAAAATGAGTGTTACTATAATCCATTGGAACTTTTGGCATAATTCTTATATAATCTTATACAATGACATTTCTTTACAATGCTTTTTGACTATTATCTATATGTATTTCCTTTTCCATCCGTATCATAAATATTTTATCCAAATCACTTTCACGAAGTTTAACAAATAAGAATGAATAAGGTTTATCTTCCGTGGCAAGTTTGTATATTTTATATACTGTGTTTTTATCAACTAGTGCCGATTGTTCTTGAACAAAGGCATCAACTTCTGCCATATTTTTTAGTTTGAATATATAGAGACTACTTGAATTTAAACGAACTATAGGAGCAAGCGCATTATATTTCTGTGTGGCGGTTATGACTGATAATCCAAAGTGGCGAGACTTTGTATAAAGTCCATGAAGAATTTTTGAGTATCTCATAAAAGTTTTATCTTCTGCAAAATCGTCAATAATCAATAAGCAACTAAATAACTTCTTCATACCCTGTTTTTTCTGATATTCTATAACTTTATGCTGTGTATCTATGATATGTTCAAGTGCCGGAGCATCATATTCATCAAACAGAAACTGTTCTTTTTTATTATCTACTTTTAAATCATTTTCTATGTATTTTATAACTTCTCTATATGCCTCATCAATATGTGCGGTTGGTGAGACAATATATATTCTCTCAAAGCATCCACGATAGATTTTTAAGACGAGGTTTTGAATTAATATCCCCTTTCCTCCTTGACTAGCACTCACGACTATAGAACGAAAGGGCAATTTATCTGCCATTTTGTATTTGCTTTGTTTGAACTCATATTGCCTTACATTGATGGGTTCTATTATTGGCACTGAATTATTCATAATATAAATTATTTAGAAAATAAAATATATTTAATATTGTAAAAACACGCATCCTTTTGCCTGAAAAGGGACGTAAGGCGAATGGGACAGACTGCGACATTTTGCCCCTCATAAGAAGGTTAATTAGTTTTCTGATTTCGTCTCCTATGCAATACAGGCAGTCTTACAGTAGCAATCAAGTGATACGGATACGCCGGAAACCCCTTTTGACCCCTACTGAATTCGTTTTATTTCCCCGAGCATGATTAATAATTAAATGGTAAATAATATTATCATATAATTATTATGACGATTGCACAGTATGAAGCATATATAACAGCACTTGATGATGTAGAAAATAGAATTATTGATGACACTAAATTTCCAGTAGTTAAAGATAGTAAAATTAAAACATGTTGCTATGCTACACTAGAACTACTGAAATTAAGTTTAAATTATCTAAAAGTAAATATAAATAATGCCTCCAAAAAGAACCCATAAAAAACCCATTCCTGAAGAAGATGTCTTGAGCGATGATGAACCTAAAACCATCACACTCACTAAAGAACAAAGATTAACAAGTAAATTTATAATAATAGATTGTCCATTATGTAATGGAAAGATACAATTGAGAAATGAAATTGAAATCAACCCTAAAGGCGTCAAATGCTCTTGTAATCCTTGTAGTTTTAAGATGACTAGAACCGATAAGACAATGAATGTAAGTAGAGACAATGAAGGTGATATAGTATTAGACTGTCAAGACCATAGCATCTCATTCAGTTTTAACAGAAGGCAAATTACACCAGAGAGTGATGAAGAAAAGAAAAAATATGAAATGATAAGTGATGTAATGAATACACCACGAAGTAAAACACCTATTAAGATTGAAGATTTAGACTAAAAAGTTTTATAAAAGTTTTTAAAAATATCTAGTTTTATATATATCATGAGTTTAGACAATGAAAATGTAAGTGATACGAATTTAGAGAAGTTAGATGAAATTACTAATAAGTTGAATAGATGTAATAAAAATGTTAAATTAGTTTTAGAGTTGTTGGAGAAGTTGAGTAAGGCAAGTGAAAATAAAACAGAGTATAAACCTATGGATGAAACAACTTATAAAAACAAGCGAGCAGTGTATCTAACAAAATTGAATAGCAAAGAAATCAAGCAACCCAAGCAATCAACTTTAAATTATTACAAGATAGATTTTGATGAGGATACAGAAACATATGCATAATAATATTTTTTTTTTCGAAATTATATTATTATGTTATTATTGGAGTTATTTTCAGGAACTGGAAGTGTTGGTCGTGTAGCGAAAAACTTTGGTTATACTGTTATATCATTGGACTTGAAAAATGCTGATATTTGTTCTGACATTTTGGAATGGGACTATACTGAATATCCAACTGGAATGTTTCAGTTTATCTGGGCAAGTCCCCCATGCACTGAATACAGTCGTGCTAAAACTACTGGAGTAAGGAAGATTGAAGAAGCAAATAAAATTGTAAAGAGAACTATTGAAATAATTGAATATTTTAAACCGCGATGGTGGGTCATTGAAAATCCTCAAACTGGTTTATTGAAGAAGCAAGATTTTATGAAAGACGTTGACTATAAGGATGTTGATTATTGTAAATACGGATTTAAATACAGAAAAAGAACTAGGTTGTGGGGCAATGTAAATTGGACACCGCGACCGTTATGTTGTAAAGACTGTGGGAACATAGTTGATGGGAAACATGTTGAAACTGCTCAACGCTTACCATCAAAAACAAAGGCGGAATGGGGCGACAACTATGTAATTCATAAACAAGAAGATTTATATAAAATACCTGAAGATTTGATTAAGGAAATTTTGAAGGATTTAGTCTAAAAAGTATTTAAAGAAATATGAACTATAAATATTAAGATGACAAAGGTTGAAAAAATTGACCTGACAAAATTACCAAGCGATGTTGCCAGTAATATAGCGTTGTTTGTGGTGGGCACACCTGAAGAGTTGAATATGAATACACATCTAATTTCGAGTTGAAACAAAACACGATAAAAAAAGGAAATGATACACTGGGAAATTAATTGGTATGAAGGTGAGACAGAGGAAACTTCCATGACCATTCAAGTTTTGTATTTGCGAGTATATTTGTAAAGGACATAAACAACGATGACAGGAATAGATATTACTACAATGCTGTACCACAACAGAATGTATCGCATAAACACTTGGGAAATGGCTTGGAAAACATACCTCAGAATTTCCAGCCATATATGGAAAGAACTATCACTCCACAAATCATTGTTGGAATATCTAGATTTCAATTCAAACCAGTATGCACATTTCAAGATTAGATGCTTTCATACGTTCATTTTAACCTGAGAATGTATCCGTTTTTTTGAATTATTTTTCTGGAAGGGCTTCTTGATTTCAAGCTTCTGGTGCTGGCATGATTTTTGGTTCGAAGAGTACTTCAGCTCAAAGTCTCAAAATGGCGCTGGCACGTGCTCGCGCCCTGAAGATGTGCTCAGGCGGTGTCATGACAGAGACCCGCTTGGATGTTCTTCTTCTTTCTCCCCACTTGCGACCAGAGGCCAGCAAACTCTACCTCAGGGAAATGAATGCCTTCTACTGCAGCCGAATTCATTTCTTCCGAGGAAAGAACTGGCAATTGCGAAGCGTGAAGGACAAAAATGGGCGTTTCTTGGTCGCGCCGGTCATCATCAATACGGGAGGTAGCGCCTACAATCGCCCCATATTTAGCGACGTCCTCCTCAAACGTTTCATCCCAAGTTTTGACCGTTCTATTTGGTTTGCGAAGCACAGCAGGGGCATCATCCACTTCCCAACACCCTTGGGAGATGATTTCAACCTGTTCGCGCAAGGATGGGATGATGTAAGGGTGAAGGACGGCTGCTTGAAATTTTGTTTGTCAATTTTTGAAGGGTTGTGGCGTTTGTTGTTGTTGTGGTTGGAATGTTTATGTTTTCTCCATGCAAGTTGATTTCGTTGGCGAGGAATTTGACGGACGTCCAGAAGAGGAAACTGTCATGTACAACTTGGTGGGGCACGAACTGGCAAAGCTGATTGAGGAGTGCGACGGATTGGCCGGAAATGTGCTCGGCTTGAAGGCAGAAGGTGAAGATGAGGACAACATCAAATGGTTTTATGAGAAGGCAATTCGGATGACAGTTCAGCGCTTTCGTGATGTAGGTGCCACAGAGCAGGGCATCAGACGCGAAGTGCAAAGCATGATGCTCGATCCAATGACTGACTGGAACAGCAGTTCCTTGCCAGTGCCGGATCAGCTTTGGAAGTCCAATTCGGCCGAATAAATAGCCCACTCGATGCTTATAGCTCCATAGAGGTACAGGCAACCAGCAACAGCTGTTGCGACAGTCGATGCTTTTTGAAGAAAAGTGTGCGTTGAAACATTTCCTCACCAAATTTTTCCTATGAGTTTAAAATGATACAATGATGTTGCGGACGGATGAAATGAAGCTGGGCGATTTTTTGATGAGACTATGGATGATGACGAGATCTATTTATGGATAGTTAAATTCCTGTTTATGACTGGAAAAACTGCCACTTTTGAAATGGAACGATGCCTGTTTATGGATGGATAAGCAACCTGTTTATGGATGGATAAATGCCCGTTTCAGAATGGACAAACTGCATTATAAATCTAAATTCTATGAGCAGCCTTAGGGGGGGGTGTTCAAATGATGAATGAGATGATGGTGAAAGATGAATGATGAGGATTTTTTTTGATGATATGAATGTGAAGAAAAATGGAGATGAAGAATGATAAGATGAGTGATGCGTGAAATGGATACATGAAATGGGTTGATGGATGTGATTTTTCTTGGTGATATGGTGAGTGAAAAATGATGCGTGAAAAATGGATATGGTGGATGGTGATATGATGGATGATGAGATGGATACATGAAATGGGTTGATGATGGTGAAAAATGGGGTGATGATATGATGGGGCAGGATGATGCCCATGAACCCCCCCCAAAGGCCACTGACTACTGTGGGAAACAAGAATGTGTCAATTCACACCCAATTTGAAGCCATTTGATTGCTTTCCGCCTTCATCCAAAAAAAGAGCAGTCAGAAAAGTACGAGCCTTGTTGCTGGGTGTTTGCTTTCTCCTAAACGATCAGCAGCTCTCTCGCCCCTCAGAATTATCCTTGGTATACTGTACCCAAAAAGGAATCAGAAAGTAGTCAAGGATCTATTTGAAACTCACCAGGTGTTTTTTTTTTGGAAGGAAAAAACATGTTTGTTTCAGGGGTTGTGAGTAAGTCACCCCCTAGAGAAGTTTCAGATGGATCCAACTGGCCTGATGATTGCCTTGGCCCCCAGGAGTACGTTCCGATGCGGCCGGGATACCTTGGTGTATCGGGGCTATCTATGGGCAATTGGTGTGCGGCTGGTTTGAAGAGAGATTTGCATGCCAGAATATGTGATTATAGGCTGTATCTCCAAAGAAACGATCCTTAAATCCATCAGTTTCATGTTTAAGTGAAGCATTTCTCTTCTGGATTTTTTGCTGATTCCTGATGTCCCTTTGCCCCGATTGAAAATAGTGGCGTTGCATGTTCAGATTTGTTGATGCTGATATATGCTGATCATAATCAAATGCTTCGGACGACGAGGGGCGACATTTTTGGATTGATTGAATCTGGCAGTCGGATCGAGGAAATGCCACGGTGAGTTGTTGATGGGAATCTCTTTCTCCAACGACCAGGGTAGTAAAGGCAAAGTAAGGCCACATTTACTCTGACCAGGTGGATGATCACTCTCTCTCTCTCTATCTTTATTTCTAACTTTCCCGTAGAATCATCAACACAAACTGTTGTTTTTAATTGTGAATGAACTGATGGTGATCTACACATCTTTCTCACTTGTTTCCCTCACCTCATATTGGCATCACCGTTGTGGTTGGATCACGGGCTTAGCTGAGGTCTTATATGGATCTACTATGGTCAGTGCATCACGCTTAATGCCTGCCACTGTGCCGTGGAACCTTGCACATAATGACACTCGGTTCAAATGGTTCCCTGCTTGGTTTCAAAGATTTTTGGATTGGAACATGATTGGAACCCAAAGAAGTTGCTGCTTGATATGATGAAATCCTAGCCCCTTAGAAGGAAACATGAAAAATCACCAATGATAGATGGCAAAGATTACCCTGAAGGACCTGAAGTTGACATCTCCCAAGATGATATCAAGTGAGATTTCACTCGTGAAAAGCAGCAAACAAAAAGCACGCAAGCACTCGAAACACCTCAACATCTCAGAGTTTGAGATGAATTTTCGTGCAACATATCGGCCAGCTGATGAATGAAGTTGGGGTATCCACAAAAAATGACTTTTTAGACCATGTGTCACATTTGGTAACTAGAGCTATGTCAAATTTTTGGAGCCCAAATCGGTTGCCAAAGGTTTTTCGTCCGAACGGTTCATCAAAAGACTAAACAAAAAAGTCAAAGCTTCAAGCACGAAAAAAGGTGGACAACAAATTCAACAAAAGTCCTACAACAGTTTTTGTTTAAGATTTCGATTTCTTTCAAGAAAAAATAATGGCAAACTTGTATACATTGGTAGTTTCACCCCCTTTTGTTTTGACCAGACTTCCGCCAAAGGTCAATTGGTCCATGGCTTTCAAGGTCTTAGAGGGCTTGCAGCAGGCGATTTTCAAAGAGAAAACGACCCCCACTTCGCAAGGCAGTTTCATGATTTGAATGGTCAACGGCATGACCTTTTGTTTGTTGGGGAAAAGACGCCTCAGGGAGTGGTGTTTGTTTGCTATGACTTATTATACTCCCTGAAACTAACAGCAATAACATCATCCTGAAACTGAAATATCTGTAAATGATTGTTTCAGTCGCATGATTCCTAAGCGTTACATCGGAAAGAATTGCAACAAACAACCATTAAAAAGAAACAGTGTTTCTTTTTTTAAAGTTCCAGGATCAGATAAAGCATGACACAGCCTATAAGAGTGCAACACATTGCAAGTGGGTATAACCAGTTTCCTAGGTGCCACCATATTTTCCACCATAATCCCCTGCATTCTAAGCCAATGGCAAGATATGCTGGGAAGAGTTGATGAGGAAGATGGTGGTCATGTTGCTAAGCATCTTGGAACCATCCCAGACCCACAAGGTCTTTCCAGGTTTGAGTAATGTGGGGTCTCTTTTTGGACTTTCGGTTAGACACAATGCTGGCATTTGTTTGTCAACCAAGTGGAAGTGGATCGTTTCTTGAGTATCTCTGGGAATGATCTGCGAGCTTGTCTAATTCTGCCCAGTCATTCTGGCTTTGACACAGCTGTATCATTACAATGTTTCTGCACCATCAATACGATGATGCACATGAAGCACCACCTCGAAATTTAACGGTTTCAAAAACTGCAAATGAACTCTTGGTAGTTCCTCCATGACTCCAGAAATATCCACACGCCTCATTCATCGGATTTTTCTTGGGTGACATCACAGACTGGTGTGACCGTCACCCCTAACTGGTGGATCATTTTGATGTTATCGTTCCATTTCACCTTGACTCACGGCAGAATCATCGCGATTTGGTGCGTCACCACCTCTTAGGGACCTTTGAAACTTTCAATGTTCGAATTCTCAAGGAGTTTGGCTGAAAGGTTTTTGTCGCAACCTTCCATGACATGATTTATTTAAAAGCCAAAACTTTGAAATGTTGGTTGTAAAGAAATGATATTTAGAATAATTAGAGGGTGAAATGGAGGTATAAATAATATGTATGATTATACATTATTATACATATTATTTAGATTTCAACCCACCTAAATTTCAATTCATACTGTTTATGGAAGAAATCCCATTCCCAACCACCTGGGGATGTATAAAACCGGTCGTAAATAATGGGATAACGGGAGAACCCACATATTAATTGGTGCAGGATTTGGGTGTTTCCTTAAATGGTGGTACCCCCAAATCATCCATTTTAATAGGGTTTTCCATTATAAACCATCCATTTGGGGTACCACCATTCTAGGAAACCCCCATTTCTTCCATCTTCCAACATTGTTTCGATTTCTTCGGTATGGAAATTCCAACCTCCTTTGGCCGACAGGATGGTACTCGAGCAGATGCAGCATTGTGGCGAACGGCCTCATCTGCATGTGGCCAGGTGAAGATTGAAAGGGGACGCGTTGGAAATCATCACGATCCCCTCAAAAAAAGGACCATTTTTAGTGGTTGAATCATAGATGAGAAACCTTTGAGAAATCAAAAAAAATGGCACAAAACAATTGGAAATCAATTTTGGTTTGGGGGTGCAAAATTGAAGTTCATCAAATTGGTGAGAATTTGAGCTGTTCCATTTCTCCAGGACGTCATGTTTTTGGCATCACAACTTGTGCTCGCCCTCACCCAGTTGGTACTGGTCAATTCATGTTGGTTTCAAAATTCCGTGGTTCCATGAATATCAATTGTTCTTCCCGAACTCCATGGAGGGATCATCACTTTTTTTCCCATGAAAAACAGTTTTGTCAGATTCCAGACATGTTTTTTTTGTGGAAATGATTTGCGTTCTTGGTGCCATTGTAGATCCAATCAGAGCCAGAACAAGACTGCTGAGACAGGGATGACTTGGAGACTACGGTACGGCGGTTTTCAACATGTGAACCGAATTTGTTCGTCCTTTTCCTTTTCAACAAAGCACAGAGATTCAGTAAGTTTTTTAGATACCTAACCTTTTTTTTTGGCGAATCCTGCTATTCCCTGCAATGTAGGATCTAGTCAGGCCTGAAAAAGAGACAAAAGGATGAGCCGAGAATCCCGAATCCCAAATCAACAAAAAGGAGATCAAAGAGGCCAAGACACAGTCTTTCCACCTTGTGGTACAACTTCACCCTGGCATAACTTTTCTTCCCTTCCCAGGGAAGCAAATGGGAAGCTGCAGCCCTAGTACTCAGCGAGATGCGTTGGGCAACACTTCCAGTGGAAGTGGATACTTACACAGGTGTGATTTTACAGGGGGGTTCCGTTGTTTTTTTTGGGTCGTTGAGGGGTTGAAACTTGCAGATCGAAACAATTGGAGTGGTGTGATGATTAATTGAATGGTTGAACTGTTTTAAGCTTTGTTTTTGATCTTTTCTGTTAAAGGTTCGGTACTAGGTACCTAAAAAGCAAGGCGTTGCGGTCGTTGTGTTTCTGGAGGTATACTACAGGCTTTTTTGGGTGTACGTGCCAGGTGCCATGTTGGCAGCCTTAAGCAACGAGTGGCCTGCCGTGTTGGCACTCTTTCGTTCCTTGGAAGAATTCCCCCATTCATCCGGATTGACCCGTAGGGTTCAAAAGCGTTGATGCTTTGGGTATGGTTGGGTGGGATTTTTTCAGGTAGAAATTGAGGTTGTTGACTGTGATATTTATGTGTTTTTACATACCTGGTGGACAAAAATCCCTCCAGAAACACTCCCGAAAAAGTATCACAAATCGAGATTCTACACACCAACTGGCTAGCACTCATGATGATGTGGCCCTCGATTTCCTAAAGGATATATGAGCGGGAAAGCGTTGTAAGCGAGAGCACATACCAATGAAAAAGAGAATCATATGAAGGTGCCATGTCACACATGAAGCATGGGCAATTCTGACATGCTCAGTTTAAAACAGCAGCAGCATCACCAACAGATTCACAATATTAGGGATGCTTGGGAATTCGCTATAAAATTCTACTCACCATCCACATAAACCCATGAGCGACCCAGTTTTTGAGACTCCTGCTCATGGCCTTCTTTAAATATTGGTTTCATGGTTGAAGCCCAAAAACGTCAACGAAGAACTAAAAGTATTTCCCTTCTAAATGATGGAAGACGAGGCACGTTGCCATACATGGACCCGGCGCACTACAAATTTCTGGGGTGTAAGGGTGTAATTGTCAACAAACTATTGGCTCCAGAATTTTGCTCTAGACTCCTTTTTTGCACTTATTTTTAATGGAAAAGATGTCAAGACTCAAGACCAAGATTGTGTTGTTTCTTGCCTCTCATTAGTAACTCTATGAACATTGCGTGATTCAAGTGGGTATCATCTACAGGCAAGTTGCTTTGAGAACTTGCTTTGCACGAGCTCGAGCTCCATGACTAATATTTGTTCTCGAGATATACTCTTAAATCATTGCATTTAAAAGGTTGAAATCATATGAACGATTGCATCAGGCAATGGATTGCAACAGATCTCGCACTTGCAATTAATTTCCTAACTTCTAGTTGGTCGAGCTACGAGTTTCATGTCATTCCTGGATGCGGCCCCTAAAGGACATGTTATTCTTTGGCTAATAGTCACTACGATCTCCTAAGAAGCTTCTTGGGTTGTTGCAGTGCATGGGCTTCGGGAAAACACGGAAAAAAACACATGCTCTTCAAGGTTGATGTTCTGCAGTGATCACAAAAAACTGTGTGGTAGGTATCCAGGGTATATTGTTTTGGTTGATCCCCCCCCAATTCGAAAAAAAACAACAGGATTCCAGTAATGACTTGAATCTGAGACAGCTTAATCTACTTTGAGAGCTGGCGACCCCCTTCAATGTCCTGGTCTCCTCTTCGATATTGGGAATCTTTTCGTAGATTTTTGGGAAGGTTTTGATGTAAAATTAGGGGAAACATGACATAAAACCTACGGAAACCCGCATGATTTCCGCCATCTCCGAAGTCGAGAATTCGGCTCTTTCCGGAAAGGCGAAGCGGCCTGATTTGGAGACAGTTTTGAGGTCCCAAAAAAGAAGGGGTGAAGAAATGCCTGGCAAAATCTGACATGGTATCCTATACTCAATCTCTGCATGAACAAAAAAAACTTCAGTTTCTTGAATCATGAGGTGATCTACGACGACGTCCACAAGTCTCCATGAATACTGCAGCTTTGTTGAAATGTCGAACTTTGAAACAACAAAACTCAAGGGTGACATCTTGGTGGTGGATGGATGGAAAAAAACATCGATGTGATTTTGGGATGGTGAAATTTCCCCCGTAGAAAACGATGAACAAATCAGCAGGTGCGATCTGTTGGAAGCGAATGATGAAGGAAGCGATAGGACGTATCTTAAATGATCATTGGTGAGCTACCACCTTCATCACAGTTTAAATGAATCACCCTGATTCATGCTTTTGCGGATCCCTTTCAACCAATCCAAATAATCTATGATTACACAATTTTGTGTTTTTTGCTTACTAGAAGTCGCTATATGGCTATATTTAAGAAATACCGGACTCCTAAAGAGTCGTTTGTTTCTACTTGCTGGATTTTTTTGAAACAAGGCATCCATTGATTCGGAATTCATTTCATCAAAACGTTAGGTGATCGACAAAAGGAAACATGCAAAATTTGCTTGGCAGGTGGATGATGGAAAAGACGAATTTCTTCAATTTCTTCCAAAAGAAAATGTTTCCGGATGGTGAACATAATTTGAGTCATTCACCGATTGAGAGCAGATTTTTTGCAAGACATAGCCTTCAGATCTTCACAAAACACCCGTGGGATCATGAAGGATTCGAAAGTGTCACGTTGTCTGATGGATCTTTGCTGGTCCAGCACCAGCTGCATAAAATCGCCGTTTGAGGCCGTTCTCAATGCTGCCATGCTGGCGGCAGATAGCGCTGGGCGCCCGGATCGGGCTCTTCGCTTGCTGCGGGCCGCACAACATCTGGGTGTAGAAGCGAATGTTCTTAGCATCGTGTGGCATGGCGAAAGTGACGGGTGAAATGAACAGTGACGGTCACTGGTGTCACTGGTGACTGGTGCGGACTCTAGTAAATAACGGTGCTACATCGACCTTGATTGTTTCATGAGTTTGCAGGATGAAAGATTACACTGATCATTGCAGTTTGAATCAGCAAGTAGACCCCATTGGTGGGATGTTTCCTATTCACCATGGATAACGGTTAACGTTAGCATGATGGGGAGCAAAAAATCGACCATATTGCTAGGTTGAAAGTGGCCGGCGATCAGTGAAGGTTGATAGCATTTCCCTACTACTGTTGATGGAAGAAAGCCTGCACCAGTTGAGGCTGGTAGTTTATCCCATGAGTTACAGGGTTTTCTGCATCTTAGGTGGTGCAGGATTTCTTCCATCACCAGCATATGTATGACTTTTTTTCTGCATCCTTTGGGTGGTGAACGGCGGATTTCTGAAGCACCAGTATTAGGCTCAACATTTGGATGATTGAAGATTCAGAAGATAACTCAGATAACCCCTTGCGTGGCGCGTTTGTTGTCAACTGCACATTCCAAGTGGATCATCTGATGATCCGATAGGTTCTCAAGTTGTACCCCCCTGAAGTTTAACATACTAGCCCTAAGAAAGTAGTCTTTCAACCCCCTTTTTCAGGGGCTATGTTAAACTTCGGGAGGGGTATCCGTTTTTTCTGGAGCCACTTTGCGTAGGAGGAACAGCTCAACCTTGCCCCGGTGGTTTGATTCACGTTTTTTTTGTTGTCAAAATTCTTGGCGAGGCCCCCTATAGATTTATATATGATAGTAAATTGCTTAGGAGAGAAATAGTGCAAGACGAATCTAAATTAACAAGCCCTCATTCCCAACAAAACTTCCCCCTTGATTACCTGATCGTCCCTTAACTTTTTGGACCCCAGCTCTTCCAACTTTTGTTTACTTTTCTAATATCAGATATTTCACCTCCTGGTGTATCACCACCATCTACAGCATCACTACTACCACGAATATTTGATGATTGTGTGTTTTTGTTTGTCTATCAGGATGGCCATGACTGCTACAAGTTCAGACTTCAATGGTTGGAGTTTGGCCACAAGGAGCTTCGAAACGTCGACCGGTTGAATCGGTTGAAATGGTCGATTGGTCAGTGATGAGCAAGGCCCTGAGGTCATGACTACTACAGTACTCCCCCTGAAAATCAATATGGAACCTAGAAATCATCCACTTGGAAAGGACAATTATCTTCCACATCTCCATTTTTGGCTTTCATGTTAACTTTTCCAAGGTGTATTTGGAAAACACGAAGTGAGAAGCAAAAACTGAAAGGTTCAGTGCCAATCTTCAAAGGGTCACTTTTTGATCACGCAACTCCCGCAGTGATAGTAAAAGGCAACTCCTGAAAACCAATACATGGGATATCATGGGATATCGGGTGAACTTTCAAGATGGATTCAACTGGCTGAACAATCCAAAAGCATAACTTATTTACAATATGAATTGGAAGGGTAACAAATTTTCTCCATGCTTCGCATCAACTGCCAGAAACATGTCGCAGGATTTTTTCCAATGCACGGCTCAGTACGGTGGAACCCAATGTGGTGGCCTTTACTTCACTCATAGGCGGGGAATGTGACAGCAGCCTTCTTGAGGGGTTTCAGCTGTTGGGTGAAAAAGGCAGCGCTAGTTTGTTTAGAAGGGATTACACCCCCGAAGTTGACTGGGTGGTGGTTTTAAATTTTAAATATGTTTTATTTTCACCCCGAAAATTGGAGAAATGATCCAATTTCAATAATATTTTTCAAATGGGTTGAAACCACCAATTAGTTGAACATTGCCCTTGAAAAATGATGGTTGGAAGATTACTTTTCTTTTCTATGTTAAACTTTCAGGGAGTATCTACGTAGCAAAGAGCCATGTGAGGCTCTCAAGGAATGGAAATGTACCAGTACAAATCTAAAGAGCATGTGAATGTATCATGAAAGGATATGGAGTACAACCATTTTGAACCACGAAAGGAACATACGGCATTGAAATTTCGCATGAATAGCCCAACCGTCTATCTTGAATATACAAAGAAGTTACCTTTTTCCAAACCGCCTTTGTCAAAGATCCACATTAGATGTTTGTGTTTCTGGGCCCCGTAACCCCAACCTCACCCCAATTTGACAATTCATGGTGGTTTGGCTAGCTACCTGTCGGCTCCAATCAACCTGGGATGTCTAAAGAAGTGGTCCATTTTGGTGACAACAAAAATAAGAAGGTAGTTGATTGCGAAGCAAAGGTTGGCCATAGAAAAAAAAACGGCGGCATACTGTCGTACCGTTGTGTGTGTGTTAAAAAAAAAATGGTCTCTGCTTACCTCCCCTAAACATATCAGGATGAAGATGAAACCTTTAAATCACTTAAAAGCCTGAAGGGATTTGCACTTGGGGGATTTGCAACAGCAAACTATCTAAACTGGCCAACCTTAGCAATTCCCGGACCACAGGTGAGTTCTTGAAAAATTATTGACATGCATAGTTCCTTTCTCTCCGCATTTCTTGAACGACAGACCTCCAAGAACGTGCTGGACAATGGGAACTTGCACAGATCAGCATGGAAACATCTCTGGCGGTACGTTTGGAGTATGACCGCGCAGCCTATCGAACTGTACCTGGGACTGGAAAATCAGGATCGAAACTAAAGCTTGTTGTACAGCCTGGAAAGAGTATTTCAGACGGTCGCCATACCTGATTTTGGGTAGTAGCATTTGTAGGTAGCCGTGAAGCGGTCTAACAAGTTGTTGGTGTGAAACATGGAAATACGATGCCACAGATCCCAAAAATGGAAGGATAGAAAGATCATTTTTGTGGTGTGAGGGTGGGTGATACTTTTGATCCAATCTTTAACTCGAAAATTCTAGCAACTTCGAAGATTTCGTCAAGCTAAAAAGGTGGCTATGGTCCAAATCTTCTCCCAAATAGCCAGTTTTTTTCTCAATTTCATGAATTCAGAAAGAGATGACCCAGATCAGATGTACACATTTTGAAGACGTTGAAGATGTAAATCAGAGAATCAGTATTCTGATGGAAAAATGGGACATTTCCCATCAGGCGATGCGAGTCGCCCTTGGTGCTGGGATCATGTGGGATGCTTGGCGGACAACCTACGGGGCCAGGATGGCCATCCGTTTTCTTTACAGTAATGGCCGAGTCCAGGATCTTTGAGGCTGATTTTTGCCTGTTTTTTTTAGAACCTGTGATAGGTTCTTTCTTTTCTGACTTCCGACTTACATTCAAAGACTTTTCTTTGAACTTATTTAAGATCTTGTCAATTTTGTCAATTTTATTTACAGATGACATTGTAAACAAAACAGTTTACTTTTTGAAACGCTTTTCTGTTCTTATGAAATCCATGTTTTTCCTTTTTCCTGTTTCAAAATTACTTGTATTTAAATGTTCAACAGGGTGAACACCTCCCAAAAACAGGTTAACAAATTCAGCATTTTTTTGTCCGTTAACTTAATGATAGATGCAACTTGGCCGTTGGAATTTGCTTGAAATATTCCGACCATTGAGTTGGTGATCTCAGGACTTTCCTCGCAGTGTGCCTCCTTTACCCATACCATCCGAGACATGAGCCGCAAGAGCGAAGAAAAACGAACATCATGAAAACATTGAAGGAAGGCGTCCAGCTTCGTGCCAGATATCTGGTACCATTGTTTAATGCAAACATGCATTGTGAAGTATCTAAAATTGTAGATTTAGATATGAGATCATGTGAAAAAGTGACATCCTGCAATCTCAGCGGCAACGAACATGACAATATTGTGAAGTGTCTGAAGACAGTTGCAACATATCAACAACACAATTTCCCCTATAATTACCGATTCAACTCGTTCCATCGCAATGAGATTAAAATGATTGGAGTTTTGAACCAAGATAGTTTTGTTGAATCAGATCCATTTAAGGATGTTGAAGTTCCCAAACTGATTCCATCCGTTGTTAATGTGTTCCTATGTTTCTCACATCGCTCTGATAGAAGGAAAATATGATATATAACAACATGATTGATTGACATACAAACAGTGGACGCCTAAAGAAGGATCAACAAACACATATTGTTTCAGAGCAAACTCTGCCAAACTCAACGGCCACATGGTGACCTCCTAACCAGTCTTCACAAGGATCACACACACACACACTGTGCACAGAGTGCATGCTGAAAGAACTTCTGTAGACACACTTTATAGATACATGTTCCTAGAGACGCTTTCCCACGGCAATGTTAGGCTCAAGAGATTATCTTTCAAGTCACATCTCAGCAAACCTACCTTTGGATTTGCTGGATTGTTCGATTTTTGGAGACCATAGGTGAACGACAACATTGGTCCTTGTAGAGAATAATCCCCAAAACCAGTCTGTTCAATGCAGGTTTGTTCTCCACGATTTGTCATGAACATAGATGGATCCGACAATTCCACACAATTCCTCAGTTTCTTTGAGTTTCATTGACCAAGCATGGAAACATCAACCATGTTCAACCTAAGTTTTGGCACCAAAAAGAACATTTTTTTTTAGAAAGTCGCTCTCCTTAAAGGAGGGGTCTCCAACCCCAAAAACCACGGCCTTCGTTCGAAATGAGCCGCTCCTTGTTGCGCTTGCCTGTATTGAAAGGAGCCTCCAAGGTGGTTGGTGTTTTGTTTGGCTTGGGGGAAAAAAAACCCGCAATGTTCTTTTTTTTGTTGGGGGCAAAGGGAAGTAACTGAAGATATTGGTGTGCTTTTTTTTTTTTTGGGGGGGGGGGGAAATTCCAAGTACTATTAGTGATGTTTTTAAGACAACACATCCCAGACTCTGATAAATTGATGAGCTGATCAGCCAAGATCACCATGTTCCATACGAAATGGTGTGTGAGAAGATGAGCAAACTGGCAACAAGGGGTTTAAACACCTGCTAGTTGCTCGTTTGCGATTTTAGATTGGATTGCTTTTTTTTTCATGTTCACTTCCAAGGGAAATGTGATTTAAATGGACAAGTCATATGTTGCATGTTTCACTGTTTTTCACTGTTTTGCAGTTCAAATCTACTGTAGTTGGTGTGTTTTGTACCATTTGGGGTCATCGACAGAAAACACCTGATCACGGCAAGGACTCTCAAAGAATGAGTCCCTAAAATGGACCCAAACTCATTACTGTTGATGATTCAGGATTTTTTGCCAACCAATTGAAAAACGTCAAACTCCCCATGATTTATTAAGTCGTACAACAAAAACAAATTAACTATCATGCTTGCCAATTGTAAAGAAATCCCTAACGCCGTCAAGCGTTATGATGACTACGGCTTGGCTTGGTGGTTTTTTCTTGTCTCATCCGAACAGATTGATTTTCTGCAAGATTCCTAGGACCAAAATTCACTAGGAAGATTATTTACCAGAATTCCACACCCTTCACATTGAAGTCAGGTTTAAAAAGACCCCCAGAAGAGGCATGAATGTATAGATGTATATTTCTGGAATCTAAATTTACTGCATAGGTCTTATATCAGTTATATACCTACATAGTTCATATTATATGCATCCACAATTTTTAAAATGAATTTGATCAATAAATATATATATTTAACATATAGTAAAACATAGTATTACCTATCATATATAATATACAGTATTACATGATATGATTTCATATGACATAATATGATACAATATATCTATATATCCTGAACCCGCCAAACAACTGAAATTTGGGCCCCTTGACCACCAAAGACCAGACCGTTTTGGGCTGAAATTTGACATTTTTCGAGGGTCTATAGAAAATAAATATACACACCTGGATCTTCCAAGTTGTACAAGTTGTGCCTTTTCCTCCCCCGAAAAAAAAGAAACCTACCAAAAGGCAGATTTTTTTACATATCTAGAAAATCCAGGTATTTTTTTGTATATTATAATCATACTCATTGATGTCGAAGTTCCTTCCCCCCTCGGCGGCTTGGATCCAGGCAGGTGTGGGAAGTCGATATCGTTTGGCTCCACGTCAAGATGACCTGCGATGTGCTGAAAAAAGGTGCCCTTTTTATGATATGGAGCAAGAAACGGCAAGGATGAATGGATGGCAATAGTGTGGTGGTTTTAAACATTTTTGATTTTCACCCCTACCTGATCCTTCGTGAATGAAATTCTTGGATTTCTTGGGATTTCCTCAAGAAACACAACAAATCATACATTTTATTTTGAGTCATTTCAGATAAAGCCAATATAAACACCTCAAAAAAATATCATTTGACATGTTGGATTGCAAAATTTACCAATTCAATGGGTGATTTGACGACTCAGATGTTGCAACACTTGGAGTCTACTAGGTTCATACCCTCCAAAAATCCACGGGGTGCGGCATCGGACAGCCAGTAGCAGTCACCACCGGGATCATGCTATTTTTTGCCTTCAAACTCCTTATGAAGCTGAGAAGATGGCTAAGTGGTGGTTTCACATGCAGTAATTTATATGTTTTTTCATTTTTATCCCTCAATCAATATTGGAGAAGATTCCCATTTTGACTAAGCAAAGTAGCACATCCAAAGCTAGGTTCAAATGCAGACCATCTTAGCAAATGTTTCGAAAAACATATTTTCTTCCGGTCAAATCTCGAATTTCTTCCTCCGTAGCAATTTCCAAACAAACAAAGATCGAGGTTGGTGAAAACATGATTCCTTTCATCTGTGGTAAATTAGGTGAACAAAAATCGGTTTTGCCATCCTTTCCCACAACAAACGTGGCCATACTTTGGATCTGTAATAGATTCCCTAGTAAAAAAATGGTCATGTCATCCTGGTGGTGACTGACGAGCCAGCATCCTGTCAGATCCATACCCCAAAAATGCAGGCCTGGCACGTGGGACGACAGTGTCTTAGCAGATGAACTCGATGACTTAGAGGATGCGAGCACTGCAAGCACCACAGTTTCCGAACCGCAGTGAGCCCGGAGATGACCTTTCACAGTGGAAATATTGGAAGACATAGGTAGTAGAGAGAAAGCCTCTAAACAAGAGTTTTTTTGGTAGGAAATTTTCCTTCAAGACTTTTTATGATTTTATGCGACTCTTGAGATGATTGAGATGTAAGAAACTTAGATTTTTGAGAGCAGAAGGCAGTTCTTCCGAAGCACTTCGGGATGCGGATGCCCTTAGGTCGAGTGAAATGGCCGTGTGGCCTTCCAACTGAGTTGGAAAGATATGTAAATGAAAGCCTCAAAAACAAGCTGGCTTACACCCACCCCCCAAAAACAAACATGAAACCCAAAAACTGTTGGTTTGAGATGTTTCCCCTTTTCCAACGGGGTATTTGCGGGTTCCAACCTAGTTTTTGGGGGTGTGTATGGATTGGATTCGCCATGAAAGATGCCAAAACAAGAAAACCATATTTGGACACTGAGATCTTACAAAAATTGATGTCGAAAATTGGACTTTTTGGACCTATTTGGGTGTTTTTTTTGCATGTTTTTTTTTTCTCAAATTCACCTGCATGAAATTGAAGTTTTTGGCTGAGGCTAGTCCAGCCGTTTCTTCCAGAGATCCATGGACATGGGCACCAGAAGCAGGTGGAAGTGTGGGTTTTCTGGGACTGAGACTGCACGAAGAGTATATAGATATTTTATGATATTTTGGTTGAGGCGTCACCCAACCTGGTAAGAAAAACTTAACCTGAAATCTGCAAAGTTGATGGCATTTCTGAAAAAAGCATATCTGGGCAATTTCAGTGACCAGCCAACACAACAAGAACTTGGTAATCATTTTCTTCGACGTTTTTTTTCGTTTTTTGGTCAACCTCTCCCGGAAGGTTTCACGGTCAACTTGTGAAGTGTCCTATTTTTTTAGGGTGAAAATCACGGTGAAAACAATCAACTTACTTGGCCTGGAAAAACGTTCAAACTTTTGATTTGAGCAATGAACACACCCCTAGTTGTTTAGGGTATATAGGGGATTATACTACCCAGTTATGTGGAGATTATATTGAAGCATTTTTTCGGATCCCTATTAAAACAACCAGTATAATGAAAAGTAGGAGTTATTTTTTTTGCGTGGCTTGTATCCAAAAAGGTTCCACATTTTTCGGAACTCTGACCTCAACTGGAAGGCACCCAAAATTTCCGTACCAAAATCTTCACCGTGAGGACCAGCACACTATGAAGAGTTCTATGGAGTGGTTGGTGCACAGAAATGGAAAGACAAGTCGATGACTTAGAGGGTGCTAAGGAAATGATGAAACATGTGTTGGCAATATTGGGGGGTCAAAATCTGGGAACAAGCTTGCCAATGTCAAAGCTGACTTGGCAAGACGTTGTAAGCTGGTTTTGGCTGTTGACCCCCAAAATGAATGGTCTTGGATAAAGATTACTTCACATTTGTGGTCCCAAACTGGTCGAATTGGAGTTAAATTTAGGGGATATCCTGATCAGCAGGGATTCTAAAATACATGAAACCTGGGTAAAATGGGATATGCATGTTGAAAAACACGATGTGAATGGATGATCCAAAAATTTCAACTGCTTTGCCGGATTTCTCATTTTTTTTCCCGCAGACAGTCCGCTCCTTTGCCATCAACAGACAGCTCAAAATGTCACAGCCATACCAGGTGGTGGAATCCTGCAGATGGTTTCCCACAACAACCACACCGTCAAGCGATGGTGCAAGCGCAGATTGCGAAGTTGGTGGCCAGTGGACAACCCAAGGACAGTTTGTTGGTGTTCACCAGAGAAGGATGAGAAGAGGAATGATTTTGTTGGAGGATTGAGAAAATCGCTGGGTGGTTGCAGAGAGTAAGAGGAAGATGCAAAACGAGAAGATGAAAAAAGACATAGAAGAAGAAGGACGATGCTAGTCTAACAAGTACGTTTACAGTAGATATACTGCAATATGTAATTATACACTTGTTTTTGATGTATTCAGTCAGTGAAAGAGCCGTGACGTTTACATGGACATGAAAACTGTGTTTTTTTTGATTGGATATTGGCGAGTACAGTTGGGAGGATGATGTTCTTGTTGGTGAGAAGGTAGATCATTCTAGATGAGTCATGTTTACTTGGAGATGCACTGACATTGAAAAGATCGGTAGAAACTCCACGAAGAGACTCTCAAAACTAAGAAGTCGAAAAAGCTGAACTACTCTTCAAAGTATCTAACACATGCTGACAACAAATTTGGTTTCAAAACTTTCAATTGAAACTCGCCTTGAATGTACTAAGGCAAATGATCATGATCCACGTCTTTGGTAAAGAGGTTGATTTCCATATTCCATATATACATATACATATATATATATATACACAACTGTAACAAAAATTCCCGTAGTCTCTCAAAAAATCACAATGAATTCATTATGTCAAAGACTGACTTGAAGATTTGACGTGACCAAAATCGTCCCCTCGGCTTTTCCAGCCTTTCAACGAGGAGGAGATCTACCGAGCGATCCGGGAGGCCTACAATGTCGTGGACGAAAATGAACCGTGAACAAAAAAGAATCTACTATATTATATATATAAATTATAAATGGGTACTTACCAAAATTCTGAAAAATATTAGGAAAATAATCTATTATTTATAAAAAAAAATAATAAATTTTATATTATATTATAATGAATTAATAAGCTTAAATATAATTATTATATATAAAATACAAATAAATAATTTAAATATAATAATATAAAATTATAATTTTAATTAGATATTATATCTTAAATTTAAATATAATTAATATATATATATTAAAAATATAAAAAATATTTATTATAAAAGATATAAATATATTTAATATAAATTAATTTAATAATAAAATATATTTATGTTTTATACT